>ML809431.1:65664-77062 GCA_009831015.1 Picea engelmannii | reverse complement strand
AATCACCATTTACTCATCACTTATTATTGTTATTTATAACCATTTAAATGTGAACATATATCGACAACATATACCAACAACATATATCATCAATAAGTTATCACCACAAGAAACAAAAAGAACACAAAATGCAAGTACAATTTTCATTTTATTACAGACTACAATCCTTGGGTTATCAACAACAGATAAATAGAGTTACAAATCTACAAGAGAACCGTATCTATAGAGTTACAACTCATCACCAACTGAGAAGACAAATCAATCCTCAACAGATACCAATATGTTAATAGGTATGTAACCTGTCAGTAATGCATCACGCATATGTATGTGCCCTACCAATAGTACAAATCGTGTATGTACTCGTCATGTTTGTACTACAACCTATGTATTCCTTCTGAACAATTAGGTTTTTCTCTCCATTAAAAATCAGGTCCTTTACAGCCTTTGGTCACATTCACTTTTGTCTTTCACTGTCCAATTTGTACCATAACCAATCTCAACACATGCAAACTCTCCAACAAATTACTTATGTTCCTCAACCATACAATATGAATGCTACTCAAACATAAGTAACCAATATACTATGGAAACCATATCAGTACTGAAACATAAGAGTTCTACTCACTCTATCAATCAATCAATATAACCATATCACCACAACCATACCAAGAATGCCTTAAGCATTCACCATACAATAAGCAAGAGTATCCATCAATACAACTATGTAACCATACCAAAAATTTTATGGAAGATCTGAGCCCATAGAATGGAGATATGGAACATGCTTCAGACTTCAAGAACTTGACAAAAAATCACACTCAAAGCTTCATGACTTCCTCCAAATGTACGTTCTCTTTCCTCCTTCAGCCCGCATGTGTACGTTCTCTGGCTTACTACAGCCCGCATATGTATGCACTCTGGCCTACTGTTGCTCACGTAATCCTTCATAAAATAGGGTTTCTGAAATTTTGAGACGTTCTTCTTCAATATCTCAGACTTATGGAAAATTTGATGCGTCCATGAGATCCTCCAGTGAATCACTCTCTTAGAATAGATCTTCAATATATTCTCAAGAGTTATTTCTACAAGAGACCCTTTCCTCTTATTTATACTCTCCAAGTAGCTTCCTTAGAAGCATATTATAGACCACTTTTTCCACATAGTCACCTATGTTCAACTTTGTCCAATTTTCTACTTGTCCATATATCTAATAGCCACTTGACCACTTAACCCACTTTCCTCATTTTAGGGTTAACCTTATTATAACCACTTCCCATAAATAGAAAGTTCTCCATTTACTTTATTATTTAAATAATCCCTTTTGACTTTATAACTTCACTTTATTAGTTAAATAATTTCTTCTTTGTAATCACTTTGACTTCTTTGACCTTTTGGGGCTTCTAGCCATCATATGAGGGTCCTCCAACTTTGTAAGGTCATAACTCTAAAACCGTGAGGATTTATGTGACGTTCCACATACCACTAGAAATGGCATGACAAGCATTATCCATATAGGATAGTTTCACTGAAAAATTCACTAATATTCATCTCATTATTCCATAATTAGGAATGGGTTATCTAACCATACTTCTAAGATAAATCAACCACAAAGCGTCTTCCCTTGAGGGATTTCACCATAAGGGTACCACTTTGGAGTTAATCCATTTGTACTCCCTATCAACCATGACAAGAAAATAATGAGTCATCTTTACATCAATCCAACTATGCATTATATGTCCACAAAAACTCATTGATCCATCTTCATCTATGCATGAAATCATACGACTATGACTCCATTGACATCAAGGAAAATACATTATCTATCAATCACTACATCAATATACTATGAAAAGACATTGTTCCTTTGATATCAATCCTTTAACATCAATCCCTTGACATCAATCCTTTGACATCAATGAAAACATGATCCAACAAAAGAATATTCAATCATTGTGAAGGAAACAATAGAAGATAAGATCAACTAAGGAATGAATTCATAAGGAATACATCAAAAATAATATCATTTACTTCCAGGTATCAAAGTTTTTTTTCAGGTCGTTGTTTTACTTATAATAGCTTTGGACATAAAGTTGTAGATTGCAGAGATTATGGAAGAAATTTTTAAGCAATAAATGTTGATGTGACTCACTACAATATTGAATGTTACAAATGCCACAACTATGGAAATATATCTCATTATTATAGAAGCATGATGGATGCCTCCATTAAATAAAACATTGATATCAGGTAAAAGAAGTTTTGGATAAGAAATAAAGGCCAAAAAGAATAGGTGAATGAAGAGCAGGTGAATGAAGAACAGTTAAATGAATAAATCCTAGAAATCATACTCTCAGGATTTGCGATAGTGAAAGATAATGATGAATCTAAAAGGAAATATGAATATGTTAGAGTTCATATTAATTATCTCATAGCAAAGTGACTTCATCCATTGTTCTAAGTCATTCGTCTTGGAAACTCCCAACGATGTGAATACTGAAGAGGGGGAGTCTGGGTAGCATCCATTGTAGATCAAAGAACTATATTTTAGGAAATATGAAGTGTTTATTTTTATATTTTTGGAATGAGTATTCATAATGGTTTTATGACAAAAGTGAATAATGTCTCGTGACATATTGGTTTATAAAGAAGCGGTTTTTATCCCCATGAAAGACTTGCAGAGTTGGATTTGAAGATAAAGCAAGACTAGTAGACATATTTGATTCAACTTGATAGAAGGAATATGTAGTGATTAGTTACAACATATTTGAAGAATATCTCATTAAAATGAAGTGGTATATTAGTCAGCAATGTGTGCAGTTGTGTAGCAGAGTCATGGACAATTTTTATGACATATGGACATAGATGATTTCATGAGATATTTGGTAGGTCTAGAAGATAATACTTGACTTGAACCAAAGAGGATACATTATAGTGGATGAAAGCATGAACTTATAAGGAATTGAAAAAATGAAGATGGAATTGTTGTAAATCATATGGCTTAGAAGTAAATCATATTGACAGGTGAAACCAACTAGTCACAGGAAAGAAAGTAGTGAAATGCACAAAAATACAAAGAGAAACCATCAGGAAGAGTTGTATTGTCAAGAGAATATTGTTGGATGATTAATTCATTGATGTCAGTTCAATGAAGATGAAAATCCATGAAGACTTGAAGTCAAGTGATGAAGAAACCTTAACATGAATTATTTTCATATACATTAGTAGTTTATCGTAACAAGAAGCACCAATGGACAAAAAGCACCCGAATATAAGATATATAGGAAGAGAAGAAAACAATCATATATAGGTAGCCCCAAACTAATCTGCATAACATATTGCAAAAACAAGAAAATGGGAGATAAATCGTCAGAGGGAGTTACCCTTAATGTCTAAAGGGAGGAGAAAGAACAAAATAAGGAGAGAAATATCAAAGAAGGTATACTTTCAAGGGGAGTTACTCTTTTCCATTGATATCAAAGGCGAAGAGAAAGATCAAGAGAGAAATATCAGAAGCATGAAGACAAGGGGATCAACCCCAAAGAGAGTTACCCATTTCCATTGATGTCAAAGGGGGAGAGAAATATGAGGTGAGAAATATTGGAAGCAATGTCATATGGGGAGTATGAGTGTTGCCATCAATGCCAAAGGGGGATATTGTTGGAAATTTAGTTGTCATTAATGTCAACCCTAAAAGAATTCCAAGAGATGGGTTTATTTGGTGAAGTATCCAAAGTGGTCCCCTAATGGCGTAGCTCTAAGCATGTCCCTCATAGAAATATTCTTTCAATAATTCTATAAGAAGCCATGGAAATATGGTTAAGTGGATAAGTGGTTAAGAATCCCCAGAGGTGTCGTCATGAAGCCCGAATTTGTTTGAAGAAAATGACTGTGAAGGAAATTGTAAATGCATGAAAAACCCTTATAGATGGATATTCCTCATAACACCATTTCCAATGGTAGGTGGTACACCACTTGGTTCCTCACGGTTGAGGAGATATGATCTCTTCAAGACGAAGGCCCCGAAGTATGATGAAGAATCCCTAAACAATTGTAACAAGAAGTGACAAGCCGACCCCAAATTAATTAAAATAATAAACATTGTTTCAAACAAGAGGTTACAAGTCGTCCCCATTGCAATGAATTTTAAAATAAATATTAAGGATATTGTTTGAAAATTCGGTGTCAATGGAATAATCATTAAAAATTAAATTGAATTTTAATTTGGGTCAAGACAACCCTAAAAACAAGGTGCTAGATCTAGTATAAATAAGGAACCTAGGATTTCATTTGTTACATGAACACAAGTGATTTTTTTCTAAGGTAACCCAGGAGATCTGAGGCAAATTTTAGAGGGAAGATGAAGTGAATAAGGGTGAAATTCCAAGGGAGAATAAAGTCTTGTGATGTTGTGTTCTAAGGTATATTATTTAAAGGTAATCATACCATTTTATCTATAATGTGTTTTATAGAATGATTCAGATACAAAAACTTGTATTATGTTGAGAAGACATATCAAGGTACCTGTGGTAACAATTTCATCTTCTAGGTCGATGTATTTTTGGATATACACTCTGTGGAAGATAGGGTTTTTTACTAGTTTGGAAACTAGTCTCAAACATGTGTTCTGATAAACACAATCACAACTTATTAATAGAGGATCCAAATTCTGTGAGAACAATTGCATTGGAAAGCATACATCCCTTGGTATGTTTTGTGTGAGTTTCAAAACCAGATATCAAATATTTAGCGTGAGGCATGCTCTACCAGTTTTCTCTCTAGAATAGGCTAGAATTTAGCAAATTCTGGCATTTTTTCTATAACTCGTTTTCAAGGATGATTCAAGGAGTGAAACTTGGCATAATTTCAGAGAATATATTGAAAACTATTAGGTAAAATTTTAATACCATTATTTATTATAGGTACAGAGTTACTCTTGTTGAAGGTTAGGGTTTGTGACTAATCCAAAAAATTGTCTCACGAGACTGAGGTAAAGTTTGATGAATATTATATTCTCTTGTTGTTGAAGTTGAGGAAGGTCTGCAGGTCTGTGATCATAGACACCGGGTTTCTACATGACTAAAGATATTATTTCTATGTGTTCTATTTTCATGGTTATGGTATATGATTAAGGCATATCTTGGATGGTTTGGCACATGCTCAAGGCATGCTTTTGGCATATGGTTTGAGGAGCATATTGGATATTGGGCACATAGTTTGAGATGTACTTTGGTATATGATCACATGTTAAAGGAAAACATTGGTACATGGTTGATGGATGTTATGGCACATTTTTTAGGCATATCTTGGCACATGGTTTATGGATATGACACATTCTTGTTACATGGATGATATGGAACATATGTATTAGCATATGATTTGGTGCACATCTTGGTGATGGTCTTGGTGTATGATTTATGAGATTGGATCTAGTCTTATTGATGATGAGGTATCAATATCCGTGATAGGGACAATAACAAATTGGATGATGATAGTGACAGGTTGATTATCAGGGACAATGATTATCATTGAAAGGTTGATCATTAGTGATGAGTTTATTATCAGTGAAAAGTTGTTTATTAGTGAAAATGTCAGTGATAGGTTCAGTCTACACTTATATTTCAGGGCGGAAGGTAGGGGAAAGGAAATGGGTTCATAGCCTCCTGTCGGTTGGAGTCGGAGAATAAAGGGAATTGGAGCTTCCTTCAGGTTGGATCCTGTAAATCAAGGGATCGTAGCCTCCTTCCAGTTGGAGATGGAGAATATAGTGAATTGGATTTTCCTTCAGGTTGGATCCTGTAAATCAGGGGGTTGGGACCTCCTTCTAGTTGGATTCGGAGAATTTAGTGAGTTGTATCTTCCTTCAGGTTGGATCCTGTAAATAGGGGGTTGGAGCCTCCTTCCATTTGATGTTGGATAAATTTGGAAGGTGGTGTTTCCTATGAATGTAATATTTGATATATAATAAAGAACTATGTAGTTTTATCCCATTTGGTTTTCCAAGTAAAATATAGGTTTATTGTGTATCTGTGTATGTTGTGATGCATTGTTTATGGTTATATTTCTATGATATGTTTAAATGAAATCACAAGTGAATGGAATCATTGATAAGTTAATGTTCTGATTAAAAGTGGTAAAAAATGTTCAATATTGATTCACCCCCCCCTCTAAGTATTGGTGAATATTCAAACATAGTGCACATGTCTTCTTTCAAAGATTGGAAAGATTGGTTAGTGGTTAGAGTCTAACTGAAATAATTATTTTTAATAATTTTTGTTAGAGGAACCACAATTTTCCATAATTCTAAACAAACTTGAAATAATAGTGCATTAAAGCCAAGAAATAACCCATTGTTTTAAGAGTTTAAGGGCGGGGCCATTTTTTCATACCTTCAATTTTCTTAGGATCCAACCATACACCATCCTTGCCAACAATATGACCCATGTACTCAACTTCAAATATTCCAAAAGCACATTGAGACTTTTTGAGGAAACACTTGTGCTCGGAGAGGATATGGAGAACTTGATCCACATGGGTGAGATGGGCTTGTCAAGTTTTACTATAGATGAGAATATAATCAAAGAAAACTAACACAAAGTGAAAGAGGAAAGGACAAAAGACATGATTCATGAGACTTTGAAAAGTTGAGGGGGAATTATAGAGACCAAAGGGAATGATCAAGAACTCACAATATCCCTCATGAGTGTGAAATGAAATCTTGGGAATGTCTTCCTCTTTCATACGTATTTGAGGGTTGCCAGAAAGGAGGTCAATTTTGGTAAAGTATTGATCCCCACAGAGTTCATCTAGAATATCATCTATGACAGGAATGTGAAATTTTTCCTTGATGGTAATTTATTTGAGGGAACAAAAATCAGGACACGTGAACCAAGTTCCTTCCTTCTTGAGGACCATGACAACATGGGAAGAATAGGGGCTAGTATTGGGACGGATAATACCCGCTTCTACCAATTCTTGGACAATTTTCACAGTTTCAATTTTTTGAGAAAAGGGATGGTGATACGGGCACACATTGGGAGGAATATTTCCTAGAGTTAAATGAATGGAATGTTCATGGTCATTGTGTGAGGGTGGAAGGCCCTGGGGAGTTTGGAAAATAGTATGATGGGAAAGGATAGATTGAAGGTTGAGATGCATAGAGGGATTGTTAATTGTTTTGAATGGAATGGAATTGGGAAATGATGTCGGAATGACCTTTATGAGTAACTTTTCCATGTGGTGGGAACTAATGATCTCTAAAGAGCATATTGTAATTACTTATAATTTATACTATTTCCCTTCCTACTGGAATTGCATAGTCAAATCCTTAAAGCCCATGATTATAGGGCCTAGATTATGTAGCCATTCAACACCCAACAAAATATCACAACCACCCATGTCAATAGAAAACATGTCAGATTTCTATTTATATTGATCAATTTATAGGCACACATTTTCACAACGCCCCCCAAATTTCATGGAACCACCATTGGCAATCATGATTTGAAATTGTTGACAACACAGATATAAAAATGTATTTCTTGGTAAAGGTAGTAATGAATGAAATTATGAGTGTTTCCATTTTCAACTAAGATGACGAATTTCATGTGTTTAATGTAACCAATCAATTTAATGGTTTGGGGACTATAAAATCCAATGAGATAATTCACCAAAATTAGTGGTTCAACTTTGAGAGGATTAAAGGGAAGTGTAAGATCATCTAATTGGTATAGTTCTACCTTAGGTGAAACCTTAACATCTTCATTATAAAAATCCTCCCAAATGGATATAATTTTGTTTTTCTTTACACTTGTGCCCCATAAAATATTTTTCATCTCAATTATAGCAAAGACCCTTGAGTTGGAATTCAACCATTTTTGATCAAGTTAATTTATGGATCTTGAGAGGAGTGTAAGGAGGGGTAGTATTGGTAGGTAGAGTTCTAGGTATAACGGAGGGTTTGCGTTTTTCGATGGATACAATATGTTGGGATTTCTTGGCTCATTGAGTAGATTCCAGCGAAGTTTGAGGTTGAGCCATTAGGACCTAGGTGTGTATTTCATACTTGAGGCCACTAATAAATCAATCCCTGAAGAAATAATCTAAAATTCCCTTCGTTTGGAAATCCAAGTGTTCAAAGGAAGATATAAAGTATTCCATTGTTCTATATTGTTACAACTTGGTCAAACGAGCTAGATAGTGGGTGTTGGTGTCAAAGCATACATAAATCTTTGAAAACAACTGTGTGCCTATGGAAAATGGTTTGCTTTGTGCTATAGCTCTCTGATATATGTGTGGGTTCAAATAGTAGTACTTGACCCAATATCTTAGGTCACCAACTAAGGAGGATTTACCATACCCTTATCCATACTACCCAATTACCCAGGTACTAGAGAGTATCTTCCTGAATGTTGTTCTCGGTGGCACTATAGGAGTCATGCAGTTGATCGGTTGATCTACGGATTTTTTCAGGAGGCCTAAGGGACTCCTAATATACCTACTGGTACATGGGAGTGATCATCATGTACAAATTCTATCTGATGCAATACTACTTGAGGGGTACCAACAAGGGTTATAGAGGTTTCCAATAAGGGAAAATATTTGGTTTCTAGGAAACCCCATGAAATTGTCTTTATCGCTTGCACAAAATTTTCCCCACTGAACAATAGATATATGTTCTTTAAAGACACCGATAGTACATGTTTCTACCCTGGAAAAAATTTTACTCACAATTCCTACCAAGGAAATTGCTCTGATACCACTTGTAAGGTACTATATGTAACATAATATGCAAAAACAGGAATATTCAACAGATATCAATGGAACAAAAACATATTGAGAAGAGAAATACCAAAAATAATACCTTTATTTAAAGAAAAAAATGTTCAATTTCCTCTTCGAAGGAGAAACCTCCAACAAAGCAGAGCTCTATTACAATTAATTATCAAGATAAATATTTCTTATTCCTCCTGCTCTTATTTATACTAATTCTATCTTCCAAAGAACATTATAGAAGAAGCTCTTTCTAGAAGCAGAAGATTCTATTAGGTATTCTTACATTAACTTTTTCATATTTATTAAATATACATTATTGACTAATGTCGACCTCTATTACATGGAAAATATATTATTCTATCTATGTGAGGGGTTAGGGAGGTTAGGTCCCTAACACTATGAAATCAAGTGATGATTTTCAATCTAAGGAAAATGAATGAGGAATCTGTATAGGCAGAATATCAAGAAAACATAAGCCAAAATAAAGGGAAACCAAGTGGTTCTAAGAAGAAATAGCATTGGGAAACTTCCAAGAAGGGGAAGAAGAAGTGGAAAGGGGGAAAGGAAAAGAATATGGAAGCCACTATACATTAGTTAAAGGATCCTATAAACCATTATAATCATTTCAATATTGATTGGAACTCTGAGGAAAAATGATGGAAACTAAACCTAGGGTTGAACCCAAAGAAACTTAAGAAGGATTGAAAGAAAAAGAATCTTTCATCCATGGATTCAAGTAATCAGGTCAAAAGTAGTTTCGACAAGGATGAGAATATTTTCTACAAATAAGTGAAGAAGGAGGTGAATATGAGTATCCTTCATCACTAATAAGAGAAGGAGATGACCAAACTCTTCCACATCAAGATCCAGGTCAAGAAGATGAATAAAGATTCTCTCTTCAACTCTGGTTCACAGGATAATCCCATAAAAATGGATTTGGTCAATAAGATCGGATTATATATTCATGATCATCCTAGCTTATATCCATTGGGATTGGTAAACAAGGATGAAAATATGAATGTAATGAAACAACATAATATTAAATTTGTTGTAAGTGTTGATTGTATTGATGAAGTGGAATTAGATGTAGCACCCCTTGACATATGTAGAGTGTTTCTTGGAAGCCCCTCCATGTATATGAGGAATGCAATATTCATGTGGAGATCCAACTTATACTAAATAATCAAGGGTGGGAAGTCCTACATTATCAAGGAAAGTCAAATATCTCATTGGTAAGTGCCAACCTAGCCAAGAAGTTAAATAGTTCTAGTAAGAAATATGTTTTACTTTTATTAAGAGAAAATCAGTCTAATGATGAGTCGATAAGAGTAACAAAAAACCTAGAGGGGTGTACTAAACATAAGAAACATCAATTGTAGGTGTTTCTATAGGTATATAGAGGAGTATTCCATGATCCTAAAGGGATACCTCACAAGAGGTAAGTAGAGAAGAAAATAAAGTTATCACTATACCCCCCATTTCTAAACATTGGGTTTTATTGACAATCCATTGTGGGAGAAAATGAAGTGAATAAGAAATTGCAACAAATGCTAGACAAGGGAGTGATTCAACCAAGTACCTCATCTTTTGGGTTTCCTATCATAATTGTACCAAATAATTATGGGACCGGGACAGTGTGTATCGGCTATAGAGAGTTAAACAAGATTACACAAAAAAGTATATAACCTCTTCCTAGGATTGATGATCCATTCGAGCAGTTGCAACACACAAAATATTTCACCAAGTTGGATCTCAAATCGAGATACCACCAGGTATATCATAATTGTACCAAATAAGGATTGGAATTGGAAAATATGTATCAACTACAGAGAATTGAACACGATTACACTACCCTCTACCTAGGATCAATGATATATTAGATTAGTTGCAACATGAAAATACCCCTATAACTATACCAGAGTTTAAAGTATAGACAGAGAAAATGACTCCCTAAAAGTCAATATAATTTCTACACTACCCCAAACATTCTAAAATAGATGAATAGAAAGAAATGAAACAGTAAATCAGAAATCATACCTTTTATCCAACATTTGGATAGACAGAGAAGAAAGGCACCTCATCTTTAGATTTTAGGGAAAACTGCTAATTTTAGATCAAGACTCAACTCCCAGTTCTTGATTTTCTCGACTTTTCTTGATTTTCTCAATTTATTCTTGATTTTCTTGATTTATTAATGATTTATTCCAACTCCCCCATGAAAAAACTCATCTATTATTAAGGAATGCACACCTCCTCTTTGAGTGAGAGATTTATTCCTTAATTAATGATTTTTGTTGTTACTATTATTAGTAACTACTATTTCAGGTCAGTTAAGTGAGTTGGAACTGTTTCTCTTGTCAGTTAAGTGAGATTAAGTGAGATAATGCACATAACTTAACTCTTGTGGACATTAATGAGTGTGTGAAATGTATCTTTATTGGTCTAGGTCGAACTATGTGGTCTCCCTTAGCTTATGACACCTATTTTAGCTATTTCTAGCTTTTTTTGACTAGAATTTCGATGTTGGAAATTCTATATATTCACCTCCTCTCTTATTTTTTGAGGATGGTTGCTCATGTATATTCATTTTTTATTAATATAATTCTTTGATTTATGGAGAAAAAAA
>ML809430.1:115463-152024 GCA_009831015.1 Picea engelmannii | reverse complement strand
ACCCCTTGTTAATGATTTTTAAGGGTTATTAGACATTTTTAGAGCCTAATTCTTGGGAGGAAGTTGGAGATTGAAACCAACTTTCCCAACTATTTAACCAAGGCTTGTTGAGGCCATTTGGTAATGCTTGGAGAGATTTTTGATGGTTTTGGAGAGCAGAGATGCTGAGGCAAAGCCAGGTCTAAGCCAGTTTGAGGCAGAAGAGCTGTTGAGGTAGAGATGCTGTCGGACGATTTCTGAGAGTTCGGTATATCCGTTTCAGGTGTCGTAAGTTGTGCAAGATTCTAGAGATCATGGCGAACAATACCAGATCTGTCTAGGAGCCAATCGGCAATTGTAAAGATGTACTAATAAACTTTCAAAAATAAATCAAGAAGCCTCCCTCACAGAGAAAAGGCCCGGAGACGTAGGCAGAGTTGCCGAACTCCGTTATCAAACTTGTACATTATGGTTTGCTGTTTTCATTCCATTTCAGATTTGCAATTATGTTAATGGCTGTATGATGCATTTGCTTTTCTCGCTCTTTCATTAAAGTTTCCCAATGGTTAATTAATGCATGCAAATAAAACTCAACCATAGTCATTTCGAAAAATCCTGACGGATCAACCCCATAAGTGGAATATTTAGGTTACATTGTCAGTGGGGAGGGAGTACATGTTGATCCTAAGAAAATTGATTCAATGAAACACTAGCTCGCCCAAAGACTCTCAAAAGTTTGTGTCGAGTTTTTGGGCTCACATTTTACTATAAGATGTTTTTGTAGAACTATCATAAATTTTCATATCCCCTCACCACCTTTCTTAAGAAAAATGATTTTAACTGGAATGATGCTACAAAATGGGATTTTTAGGACATTAAAGTAGCTAAATGTACTAGTAATGTCATATCCATGATTGAATTCAATAAGTCATTCATCTTGGAATATGACACATCTAACAAAGGTATTATAGTAGTGTTAATGCAAGAGAGATGTGTATTGGATTTCACCAATGGAATATCAACTCAAAAAGAGAAAATTGTGGTTATTATTCATGCAATTAATCTATGGTTTCCTTACCTAATGGGGCATAATTTCCATATTAATACCATTACATTTTGAAATATTTATTGGAATATAGGTTATCCCCCCTAAATACACAAAAATGAGTCACTAAAAATTTGGGTTACGATTATGATATCATCTACAAGAAGAGAAAGGAGAACGTGGCAATTGATGCTCTATTTGGGAAGTATGAGGAGCAATCATCCCTCTTTTATTTACCTTTATAAATTCTATAGTGGCTAGCAGAGATATGTTAAGAATGGTTAGAAGATGCCAAGAATGTGAAAATTATCCACCACCTATAGGTTGACCCCCATTCCCATCTAGGCTACAATTGGAAAAATTATGCACTACACTAAAAAGGATGTATCATTTTGGTCTTGAATTAAACATTTAAATACATATTGTTATTTTAATTGCATTCCTCTCCCATTGTAGGTCATGCAAGGTTTCAGAAAACACATGAACATATTAAGAGTTCATTATTTTGGAAAGGTATGAAGATGGATTTTTCACATTTGCAACAAAATGTGACACGTGCCAAAGGAACAAAGGGGAGACAATGAAGCCTTTATGAGCATTACAACCCTTACCAATCTCTATCACAGTATAGAATAACACTTCAATGGATTTCATTGTGGGGTCACCTAAATCAAGAAACAAATTTGTCATCATGGTGGTTATTGATTTCCTCTCTAAATATGATCACACTTTTGTGCCTCATAACACCCCTTCAAGGCCTCCATAATAGCACAACTCTTCATGGAAAATGTTTTTAAATTCCATCGCATGCCTAATTCAATTGTGACTAATCTAAATCCTACATTCAATAGAAATGTCTAACGTGATTTTTTCAACTTCAAGGTAACCAATTGAACATCAACGAAACATATCATCCCTAAATGGATGGTTATATGGAAGTAGTCAATAAGTGTTTGGAAACTTATTTACATTGTTTTTCCTTGGAAAGGTAACGGAAATGAGTTTAGCGGCTACCCCTTGTATAATGGTGGTACAATCACACCTATCATGGTGCTACCAAAATATTCCTCTATGAGGTAGTCTATGGAAAAATCCACCATTAGTGAAATCCTAATTACCAGGCATGTCTAAGGTTCAAGGGGTGGAGAAAACCTTTACAACCTATGTTAACATTCTCTATACACTCAAGGACAATTTGATGTTGGACCAGAATAGGATGAAAAAACATGTCGATCAACATTGATCCAAGTGCCACTTTGAAGAATGGGATGAGGTGTTTCTTCTTCTTTATCCTTATGAGTAGACATCACTTAAGAAGAATAACTACCAGAAACTAAAACCTAAGTTTTATGGATTGTGACACCATAGTCAAATGTAATGGCCATGTTGTTTAGAAGTTGGCTCTTCCAACACATTGTAATACCATCTAGTATTTCATGGGTAATGATTGAAGAAAGTGGTCGAGCCAAAATGCAAATTTCAAACCATCCTCTTAGAAATATATGATGAGGGTTCCATTTGGTTGTAGCTAGAGGCCATTTTAAACAAAATAGAGTGTTGTCTCCATTGACACACTAAATACGAGATGTATAACCCACTAAATGGAAGGATATATAACTCAAATAAGAAACATGGGAACCAATGGCTATCTTACAACTATTTTCTCATATCTAGATTTGATGACAATGCTACTTTATAAGGGGGAGGGCATATTAGGATCCCATCTAAACTCCCATGTTTAAGGGGATATGTTGTTACTCAACGTAACATGGAAATATCTACTAGATAATTCCCACTTGGTAGTTTTAATTTGTAGTCATTAAACATATGGTGGCTTCATTAAAGAAGGTCCACTACTTAGTTGTTGTAGCATCATTAATGAAGATCAACTAGGTGGTTAGGGTTTTGGTCAATTAGAAACTATTTATAGTAGTAGAAGCTATGTAATCGAGTACCAGAAGTGTTCAATATTTTATTGGATTTATGCTAAATTGGAAGTTTCTCCCTTGCAACGGTAATTGTGAATTTCTTTATATTTAGAATATCAATATAGTTTTTCCCATGGTTGTTGTTTCAATACTTCACTTCTGTTTCATTTTCTTTCACTAGTTATAATTTTTTTTTATATTGCTTTGAGTATTACTTTGAGTATTTCATAGCTAGAGTAAGGGATTACCTCTGAGGGAATCAAGTATATCTATCATTTATACTTCATTGGTTTAACTTTGCAATAGTATATATAATGTTTATTGGTTATATTTTATCTATATAAAATTATATTGGAGATTGGGGAAAGTTTTCTCTTATAGGAACTTTCTGAAATGTGGATTACTCTCTTCACTTTATCCCAAAAAGATTTGTTATCTATTGAAACAAATTTAAGGTGAGTTATATTCATTCTATTAAGAACTTTTTGAAATGTGGATTGCTCTCTTCACTTTATCCCAAAGAGTTTTTTAATCTATTGAAACAAATTTAAGGTGATTTATATTCATTCTATTTGCATGTGAGATAGCCTCAACACAAGATCTCTCCCCAAAATTTGGGGAGGTCACGGGTTTGACTCTCTTGATCCCCTCAAGATCAGGTTCTTCTAGATTTGAACTTGTGACCTCCTATGAGAAAACACATGTCCTTAACCATTAGGCCCACTCAAGTATATGGGATAGTAATTCCCTCTCACTAAATGTAAGAACAATTGCAATTATTGATTAAACATTAGTCATAAGTAGAGGTGATTAACGACTGTTCTTTGAGTTTTGACGGATGAACATTTCAGTACCCATAAACAAAAACCATTAGAATGTGGATTCTTTAAGTGATTTAATCGTTGTCCACAATTTGTGTAAATGATTACCAAATCATATTTGTATCAATTGATATTTGTAAGGTTTGTCATTTGTAACTTCGTTATATTTTATTGTGTTCTTGATAAAAGCTAACTCACTTTTTTGGAAGTCATTTTCTTAAAAGTTGCATTCAAATTGTTTTGTTTGCTCTTATTTATCATTCAGAACTTATTAACATATGTATATTTTGGCAATAGCCACTACAAATTTTGTTTAACCCACCTATGTGTCAAAAAGTAGATGGAATTCTCTCCTATATGTTTTTGAATAATAAACATTAACATAAAAACATAGTTTTGTCTAATTTATTTTATAATTTTTCTCAATTAATTATATTTTACATTTATTTTTATTAGGAAATTAATATATATGGAATATATGAAATTCTTTAAATTGATTTATTAAAAAAAATAAAGTTATAAATTTTATTATTTATTTTTTAATATAATATTTAATCAACGCAATTATATTATAATAGTTATAAATATATAAAAAAAATTAATTATATATCATTTATAGATTTAATATTTCTTATTGTTTTAATATATGCATATGGAGATTAAGATAATTTATGATTTAATCTGAATTTCTACTTGAAATAGCTTCCTTCCTGTCTCTTTTTGTGTATGAGCATATTTAGCTTCATTTGCTCTACTGCCTAGTTTTAGTGTTGGAAATCATGCCTTTTTTTATTTTCTTTGTTTTTTCGACCCACAACATCTCATGTTGTAGATTGTGCCTTTTCTCCAAATCATTATCATTTTTGATGTGCAAACCTCTCCTTTGTGTCAGAGTTCAAAACCTCTGATCTAAATAGGTTGCATATTAGGTCTTGAGTAACACACAAATCTTCGTGAAATGTTTATAGTGTTGGCCTTTTCATGGGTGCATGGCCTCATATTCATGGGTGTGACGAATCTATTTGTTTCTTCATGGAAAATATGTTCACTAGCAATCCATTTTAAGAGGTCTAGTTGATCTTTAGCCTGGACTGCTTTCAATTTATTTATTGAGTCATAGATCTATTCATATACAAGCCTCTTCCATAGTCACATTGCATTTGTGACTTGGATTTATCCATGAAACTTTATGTAATTGGAGGGATATTTACTTTACCTTTGATGTGCTTATTACAACTAGACTAGACCTCTTCCCTTAAAGTTTAAAATAAATTAAATAAATTAAATATTGTTGTGTGAGAATATTTACAACACCCACACAAGATTTACATTTACAGACAATACAACCTTGCTTCCTAAAAGTCTTCCCTCCCCCCATATTTTCTCATACAAATCTCTATTTATAATTTTCAATTATGTTATCCCGGAGAGATGTTCCAAGATAATTTGATGAAGATCTTAGAATTAAATTTAGGAGATGGAAAATTCCTCTTATAAGTTAACATCAATTAAAAATGAAGATCAAAGCCAAATCTAAATCATTTGAAACCAAACTATCCAAAAGAAAACCAATTTAATAGAAAATAAATATGAGCTTCCAATTGTTTCTTACCATAATATTCTTGACGAATAGTTATTCTGGAAATTGAATTTTAAAAATATGTCATTCTGGCAATGAAATCTCTTCCAAAAATTCATTCATAAACCTACTTGTTGAAAATTCGAAATCCTATTTTCTACTAATTTTTAGGAAGGTTTAATGATCAAATTTGGTTGAATAAATGTTTCCAGATTGTTCTCCTCATTCCTATGTTTCCAACGAGTCATAACAAGCTTGCTTTCATGCCCCATATCTCGAGTTATGACCGCCTTAAGTGAGGGTCTTGTCATTATCAATGTGTAAATTGGTGAACAGTTGGTGCATTTTGGGTAAGTTTTAAAAAATAAAAAAATTATAAATACCACATGCTTGGGAAGAGGTGAAACTTTAATGTTTATATACAAATGTAAGTATGGGGTGATTTATATGAGTGGGGTGAAGAGGGTATGGTGGAGCGAACATTCAACCAGCTCTCCAGCCCTTGGGAGTTCTCACATCTCCACACACACAAATCTCCGGAGTGAATTTCCCCGGAGTGACAGATCTTCTACCACATGTCCTCTCCAAATCAACGACCCTAATTCTCTTTGGGACTTTAGTTCTTTCCGAACAAGATGATATCAACAATCCTTTGACCTCCTCCTCGATCAACGATCGAGATCTCCTTCGGGACTTCGGTGCTTTCACCCTCTGCTTTTCTCCGGAGTGCTCTGTACCCGGAGTTCTCACGTGGCACCCGGAGTGCTCTGTACCCAGAGTTCCATATCTGGTGCCACGTGAGAACTCCGGCAGGCCGGAGAGTTGAAATTAACTGTACTTATTGATTTGGAAGAGAGCTAAGTGCCCACAGATCATAGAGGTTTTGAAAGGCACGTGAAATACAAGAAAAGAGGATAGATAACAGTCATTGATCACAGATCATCGCCAAGGGATTGGAGATCGACGGATGAGATGGATTGTGGGGCTAGAACTTGCTCGGATGTTAAAAATATTAGAGCCGGCTGAAATTTAAACCACGGTTTTAGAAAAAGACATGTGGCAACTGGAGGTGAATTGCGGGGCGAAAAATGGGTTGGTCTAAAACCACTTTTGCTCTTGCCCACAATCACACACTTAAGTGAGGTCATAGCCCACAGTCTTATGAATGAAAGGGTTAATGAAAAAGGGGCTAGCACCTGAAACTTGGAGTTTTGGAAGCGCGTAGGAATAGCCCATGGGTCTATCAAGACCTACACACAAAAGGAAAGGGGACCTGTGTATAATTTTTTTGGGTTCAATCATGAGCCCGAAGAGTCAATTCGACTGAGAAGATTGAAAGATCCTTTGACTGGGAGGTCAGCAGACCCCACTGAGGTAGGGGAACTGCGTCGAAAGTTCTCAGGGAAGGAATGATCATGCGTAGTGATTAGAGTGAGAGCACAAGAAGATTCAGGAACCCAAGAAGAATTGAAGACTTTTGGGTTCAGCAAGGAAAAGTTGCACATGGGAAAAAAAAAGTTTTTTCAATTTTTTTCGCAGCTGGTATGGTTACGACTTGTTGAGTCATCCAGAGGAAAGAATACTTGTGTGTTTGCAAGTGTTGTCGGTGATGTTGTTTCATAAGGAGTGAAGCAACATAAAGCTGAAGTGTTGGTTATAAGTTTTATAAAAGAAGCATGAAATCTTCTACTGCCATGAGACTTTCAGGTAGTATAAAATTTATTAATGGCATTCATGCAGGTATGAGTTTTTATTACTCTTTTTGCATAATTGTTGAAAGGAAATTTAGGTAAGAACTTCTTCGGCCATAGTCATTTTATAAAATCACATGATTATATTATTGAATGCATACCACTGGATGTGGTAAAGGATGGAGGCCTATATTAATTCAAAGATTTTATTTTCTGAATGCACACACTGACATATGAGAATGTCATGTTAATTTGGTTATGGGGTAATAACCAAAGAGTTAAAGATAAGAACTTGTTATAGGAATGAATGCCAGTAAGCTAGTCATGTATGAGACCAATACCTAGTTGGATATGGCGAGGTATGGATATGGAAAGGTTATGAACCACACATGTACGAAAATATTCCTACCTTTAAATAAAAATTGGAATGCAACCTTTTTGGTAACACTAATGAACACCACATAATTATATTATTTGTGTAGTGTTCGGGTCGAAAAGGAAGGCATCCAATTAATTGGGAAGACAATAGGAATTGTGTGGAGAATGTGTCAACACATTGGCCAGACTTCCAACTCATGGATGGTGAGATACATGACTGAGATAAAGAGCATTATGTAAATCAATACAAGGTTGCACTGAATAAATAAGCATTAAGAGTTGTACTCATGTCTAGTAAGAGCAAAGTTTCACTCATACATGATGGAATTGTATACTTAAATTCACTTTGTTGAATGTGTTTTGTAAGTACATTCATATATGTTTTTGGCATGGAAATAATTATACTAATGGCTAAAATGTTTCTAACTCATGAAGTTGAGAACATTGCAGGAACTGTTAAATATTGCAATAGGAAAGTTGCAAGATAGGTAGTCATAGGAATAGAGACTACATAAAATTTTATGTTCAAAAAATTGAGATAATAAAATTACTGTTATTGATTATGAACATTCATATGCATAGAATGATGAGTCATTCTATTTGGTTAAATTGTTTGGTAATTATGATTGAATTGCTATATGAAAACAATTCTAAGTTCATTGCATATGGTTCTGTACATATTGCAATTGAATTATGATGTACAGGAAATACTGACAATTCTTGTCTATATGCAAGATGAATCCTTGCAGGAAATTGGTATGCAGTTTGGTGCTTGTGGAAAATCACAAGGATGGATGCATTCATAATATGGCAACAACCAAGATGAATTATGAAATAGAATTTCATGTTTTGGGGAAAACAATGAATTCCCTTTGAACTAATTGGAGTTCCTAAATGAATTCTTTTATGTTTTCTCATGATAACTGCATGTGGGTGATGCAGATGAGATGATTTTGATTAAAGTTAGAATGTTGAATACAAAGAGTATCCCAGGGAAGATGCTTATTGGAAATCTTTGAGGGCAATTGGAACTCTGGGAGCCACGATGCTCTAATACTTCTGGTCCGGCCTCTTGCTGAAGCCAAAGGAAAGGGAGGTGTAATAGACGATGGACTGTGTGATAGTGAAGGTGCACACTCCTGGGGTGGGACAAGAATGTGGGGAAGGAGATACCATTGGTTGGAGTGTTTCTAAGGTTTGGTACCTTAGTCTAGACTATGTGATATAGAAGTCTTCTCAATCAAAAGATAAGTACTATTCTCTATTTATTGTATGTTGTGTATCTTGTATACAGGTTATAATGTTATTAGAATTGCCCATATATAAATATATATACATTGCATATATGCTTGCATTACCTGCATCCATGAATGTACATAATCTGTTTCATATTTCATTTCTTAATAAATATATACCTGATGCTAATCATGTAATCTATTGGAATGTGATTTAGGTGGAGCATGAAGGTGTCTTGCAAGTGCATCTGGTGCGCATATTGGACCGGAAGAGCAAGCAGCTATGGAATTGAGCCATAGGGCTTGTAAAGGTCCAGTGGATCTCATAAGGTACTGAGGACATGACATGGGAGCATGAAGATGATATGCCGACAGAATATCCACATCTTTTTGAAGATTTTGGAAATCTTGTCGATGTTGTGTGAAAGTTGCACTGAGGACAGTGCAAAAATAAGGGGAGGGGATTGTAATACCCCAAGGACGTTCCCAAGTTATATTATGTATTGTAATAATGTTTATAGGATGGTGAGACAAGTGTATATAAGCTGGTGGGATTATGTGTTATTTAGGTCGGAGAGCCTAGGTGTTAAAGGCCAGGAGCCTGATTTTTTTATATGTAATTATGAAGATCATTAATAAAATATAAACATCGTTGCGTGACGACCGACCACGAAGAAAGAGTGATGGGGGACTAATATTCCACAAGGTTGGGTAAGGGAGGAGGCTAAGTGTGTGGGCCTAGGGGCTAATCTAGGGGGATTACCTCTAAAGGGGATAATAATTTATTATTTTTTTCTGAAGGTTAAAGTGGACATGTTGAGTGTTGTCTTAAGTTCCTGTAAAGGGAACATGTGCTAAGTGGAACTCATGCGGCACCAGGAAGAAAAGTGTCGACCTGGTAACATGCAGTTAAAACTGATGAGTCAGCCATGTTGGGGGTCATTCTGTCATTCTGTGATCCTTCGCTTGAGTTCACGGGGATGTAGGTATGAACCCCTTTTTGGCCTCTACATCTGTATCTGCATAACCACGTGTAATGAAGGTTGTTTGTCCGACCATTTTCCCATTCTCCATTTGAACTCATTGGCCTCTATCACCAACCTCTGTACATCCATGGTCACCTGAGAAAGCACTCACAGGAAGGGGGACAAACCGACCTGTGTGTCTTGTGAACCTGATGAGAACCCGTGGACTGATCCGCATCTTCTGGGAACCCTGAGTATCTTGTGTATTATCTGTGTCGTGTGTGTCATGAATCTGGGTTGTTGTGGCCAGGCAGTTCTTGGACTAAGTGTGGCTTACTTTCATCTATTCCTTGTTGAGCCTTGCAGTTGTCCTCCTTGTGTTGGAACATAGCTGAAGAAGCAGGTTTTCAAGCCTGTGTGCAACACTCTCTCCAGGTGAGAGAGGTGGTTGTGGTTGAATAAGCAGGTTGTTAGGCCTTTGGGTGACTCTCTCTAGGTGAGAGTGTGTGTGGAGGTAGTGAGAACTCCTAGAAGGGGTCTAGTAGCAGCCACAGATTTCAGAGAATTTCGGTCCAGCCTATTGTTGAAGCCCAAAGCAAGGGAGGTTTAGCAGTTGAAGGACTATCTGATGCGATAATGAAGGTGTATACTCCTATGGTGGGATAGGCATGTGAAAAATGAGAGTCTGTGAGTAGTGGGCATAAGTGGATCTTGGGAAAGAATCCATCCTCATAAACTGTGTGTCTTCCTGTTGACCTTGCCTAGCCTAGGATTCGCTTTCCTAGTGGAGCTTAGTCCTAGCTCAAGGGTGACCTACTGTTGAGAGTGATGAGTAGCGCAGTCTATGGCTGGGAGGTTCGTGGAAGGTCTGCACGCAGTTGGTGGTGTTATTCCAGTTGAAAGATAATTATAATTTATCTGCTTAATTTTATGTTATGCATAATGTTGGAATGTTATCATGTGTTTCGTCGCATGTATAAATTGTTGTTAATTCTATTTAAATCTGAATGATAATAGTAACTCTATGTTAAACTATGTTAATTTGATTTAATGCATCTTATTTGTAAATATATGTATATATATTCCGCATAATATCATTTCCCAATAGTAAGGGCTGATGGTCGGGGACATTACAAAATAGTATCAGAGCTTTAAAGGCTAAGTTAAGGTTGTGTTGGTAGCATTACCTGGTCTTTGGAGGCCCATAGGTTAATATTTTATTAAACCTACATAATATAAATTAAATAATATAATAAATATCTTGTTCCAGAATTTGGGGAGTGGAAGTACGTGGGGATGAGTGAAGGTAGGGTCTAGGTGAGTGAGGTGTAGATATATGGAGACTTAGGATAGGTTAGGTGTTAGGCTTAGGTGGAGTGGGTAGGTAGGATAGTATATAGGATAATGTTTATGTCACTTTGGGACTTGAACTTTGGGTGTGGATAAAAATTTGAGAATCAAATCCCTCAAAGACCCCAAAAGCTATCAAATAAATATAATAATATAAATAAATAAATAAAATATATAATATATACAATAATTAATATAAAATATAAAATAGTAAAATAAAAATAAATAATAAATATATAAAAAATAAACTAATATTTACAATATTTAAATACAAAAATATCTCATTTGTCAAGAGATGTGACAATTAATGTTGATGTGGCGATATGAGGTGATGACGTGGAAACACCATATGTAATTTTTCCATGTGAATTAGTGATGCCACATCATCATGCCAATTCATTAGGATAGTTAAAAAACATGCAAAACTTCAACATGCCATAACTTTTGATCCGTGACACGGAAAGAGACAAATTTTATATTTTCAAAAATATATCTAGGAGACGAAGATAATGGGATTACTCAAAACATGAAACCAAAAGCATACCTATGTAATATTTCAAAAAGTTTATATGAGCATCCTTTGTTTCCAAGAAAAATTAAGAGGAGGATGTTAAGGCCTCCACAAAATACTCTAATCTAAGAGAAAATCAAACCAAACCCTCACACAATTATAAATAAAAATGTCTAAGTGGATTAATTATTGGGAAATGGAGTCATTATTTCCTAAAATGGAGCTAATTGAAACCAAAACTCTTTTCTCACTTTTCAATATAAATCTCATATCAAAAACATTATAATTTTTAAAATTTCAAATTTCAAATCATGTTGAATTTTAGATTTCAAGTAAAGATATTAAAGAATTTCCTGCATCAAAATATAGTCAGGATTTATCTAAGGTATTTAATTAGAATCAAGATAAAACATTATATTTCAAATTGATGATTGTCTTAACTCAAGGGAAAAAATAGTTCTTTTATATTTTTATAAATAAAGCTCAGTTGGATCAGAGTATAGAAAATCCTAAAGAGGACTAATAACATGCTTTGGGTAAAGATATGTAGATTTAGTTCATAACAGACATCTCAGAAATTGCTTCACTACCATCCAGACGTCCATATCCCTAATGAAGATATATGTATTCCCCAATCCCGAATTTCCTTTCACCATCCCACTATTTAACATTATTTCATTGATTTGAGATGAGGAAAATCATTTAGATGAATTTTCTTTCGTCTTCTCTTTTGGACGAGATGGGGGAAATCATTTTATGAATTTCCTTTGACCATATTTCTTAACATTCTATTTATTTTTGTGGGATGTGAGCAATGATTGTGAAATAAAACTATGGGATGATGATTGTTGAAGATATATAACTAAGTAGAACTGTCTACAAGTTAAAAGTAAACCCTAAGATTAGTTCATTCCCAAGACTAACCATATCTTTTCCTATGAGTACAAAATTATTTTATCATTTTTTGTTTAAAGTTTCCCTTGAGAAAAGTATCTGTTATCATCTAATATAACAACTCAAATTTTGAGGAATTACCCCAAATATACCATTCCAATAATGATGAAAAAAGAAAAGGATTTTCACCTTACTAGTGCAAATAACATATTTGAAATTTTATCTATAAATAAATTATATCATTCTTATAGAGATTTGAATAAATGTAAGTGATCAACATAGTTTAGTTTCATTATTCAACCTAAACTAATCTAACTAATAAAAACACTATCTAAAAACAAATAAAAAGAAATGCTCAAATATGAGCTTATTTATATACAATTTGTTCCTATTCTAAACTCATGAAATGCTTAATTAAGTGATATCATATTTCCAATGTAACCATGAAAGAATTTCGTTAATTAAATTACAAACTCTTTCTCTACAAATGTATGAGAAAACTTGAATAATAACTGCAACATAAGAGTAATGGGAAAATTACCATACAATTTATTTTCATACTTACAAAGAAAAGTTGATGAAAAATCCACACAACCTCATGATTTCAAGTAGATTGCAAAAGGATCTTGAAAAATATGAAGAATTGCCTCCTATTGGTCAGCCATAAAAATAAACATTCCACAAATATGTTTATTTATACACATGTCTGAACTCAGTTTATGAAATATTTCTTTATGTATTACTGAGTGGAGGTTCTTCTAGGTCACAAATTGATAAAATACTGAAACTTGTGAAATTTAACTTAATGGACAATGATAACTCCATCTAAACTGCTATTGGATCTTTAAAAATAAGAAAACATTTCTCTTGATTTTGAAGACATACTTGCTTTTGTGTATCATAAACTTCATAATAATAAAGAGAAACAAAATATTTTTGAATTTGTTGGCATTCTTTATAAAATGCATTATTAGAACTTAAGTCAGCAAGATTATAGTATAAATGAGAGGTCAACCACATATTTTTAGAAACTCTAGTAGATGCTTGACTATTTTCATAATTTTCAAGAGAAAGAAAAGAAACATGCTCAACAAAGTCTTGATTTTGATTAATAGGTAAGGAATAATGAGCTATCTCTTTATGATAATTTCCATGAATATGTCCATAGCTAACATATTTTTCAAAACATATTTCAAAAAGATATTTCTCTTCAAGAATCATCTCATCTTCAAGAAATGTAGTATAAATATCTTCACACTCATTATAAAATGATAAATTATTTTAAATTTCTGAAGATGATAAATATAAAGTCTTTCTTTCTTGTTCTTCAAAATGTGCATGAATATAATTATCATAATAGGGTTGAAAGTCTAGAATTTGTATTAGCATTTCTTTTAATTTTTTTCCCAAAACATTGACATTCAATATCTCCCAAATTATATGCTTTGCATAACATTTCCTTTGAAATATAATAATGAAGAAAATATAATGGTAAACCAATGCTTCTTGACTGATTTTGGTTTATTTTAAGCATATTTTCTTCATAGTTTTGATGATGTATTGTCTGTGAAGTAAAGTAGAAACTTTTGTTTTCAAATTCAGGATTATATACCATATTTCTTGATGAATCAACAACCCTATGATGATCCTTTAAAATACATCCCTCAATCTCTAGAATGTTTTCTTGATTAATGTGTGCAAGGTTTTCTTCTTCATTCTCAATGTTGTAATACTTTTGTTTTTCCAGTTTTTGGTCACCTTCTTCTTCAGTAAATCCATGAAAATCACCTAGAAAATTCATAAAAAAATCATATTCCCAATCATTAAAATATTGTTGATTTGAAATAAAAGAATTATTTTGTTTGTTAGTAATATGAAGCAAAGAAAAATAAATGTTTGATCCATCGTGTTCCTCTTTTTCTCTATTCTTCTTTGTGTTTGAATCCTGATATTTTATTTGATTAGCAAGTTTCACCTAAGACTAAAGATTATTTTCAATTTCCTCAACATCAATATTCATTTATTATGACATTGGGGACTTACTTTCTCTAAGATAAAAATACAAAACAATATGATGTGTCAGTGCATAATATACCTTGGAAACTACTTTACAAGGACAAATCTCAACAAGGAAATTATGATATAAGTTCTAAAATATTCTGTTGAATTTCATAATAGTTTCATCATTAATTCTTTTTGTAGCATAAAAATCAGAAAGCTATTGATGGTGATATTTTCTCTCAACTCATTTGTGCAAGAAAACATCATGAAAGTTATCCCAGGAAAAAATTGATTCAAATGGTAAGTCTTTAAACCATCTCTTGACCTCACCTACTAAATAATGAGTGAAGATTATCATAAATAAATATTCATAGTGAATTTCTAAGAAATATATGAGATGTTGGAAAGCTTCCATGTATTGTTTTGTGGTATCGTCATCTTCTCCATTTAATGTGGGAAGATATTTGAAAAATTTGAAAGGTAGATCATGAAGGAAAGTTGGTAGCTTCAAAGGTTTATAGCTATTTAAATACCACGGATGAATATTTTCAAGATGATCATAGGATATATTAGATACTAAAGGGAGGGGTAAATTAATATCATTCTCAACTATTTTTCAAGACTGACTAGGCTCTGGAGGAATAGGAATTTTATCAAGAAATATTTTGATAGACATTGATGCATAAGGTTGATCATTACTTTCAAAAGGAAACAAATATTCATCTATTTGAGTAATATCAGAAGAAACCAAAGGTTATTTTTCTAAGATATGAGATGAGGTTTTGGACTTGTGATTCCCTGGATCAACTAGATAGAAAAATTATTTTCTAAATATATTTGATGGAACAACAAATATAAAATCTCTTGCAAGAAACTTGTTATTTGGTACTTGATTATTTTACAATGATTCTTCATTTTTCTATCAAAGGATCATCTCTCGGTAGAACCACTAGTGAATTTTTCAGATTTATGGAGTTGTCAAGTGAAAAATTAAAAAAATTATTTGTGTTTCTGACTCTTGTTCACCCTCAAGAACCAAAGCTAATCTTTGTCTTACTCCGAGAGAAGATAAAATCCTTCTTATCCTCTCTCCGAAAATGGTGCAAAAAATGTTGTTACTAGAGATTTCTCTTGGATGCAAAAGAGAAATGCCTAACAATGTTTCAACCAAATTCTGACTGGAAAGTTGGCCCTTCTAATGAAACGAGGCTCCCTCTTATGATTATAAAATATGGGATGCTCAATATAACCAAACAACATTTGAACATAAAAAAATAGTGGCCATATTTAAGATAATGAAACCAAAAAAACGATAAACAGGGATTAGGATAAGAGAGAATAGACTGGATAAATGGGTGTAAAACTCTCACATCAGTGACCTAAACCTATTGGGCATGGAGTCTCATCAAATAGAGCAAAAAACATTTCTCATGAAAGATAGAAGAAAAGAAGAAAAACAAATAAATATCAGACTTTCAGAGGGAAAAAAAAATCTCTATAAGTTTGAGATGAAGAAAAGACCATTTACTAGGAATTAGTAATGATGAATCCAACAAAAGGACAGTGAATGCATATAATACAATATATCATGGTTATGAATAAGTAAAACATGTTAAAAAAAAGGTCATGTCTTACTCACAATAATATAGAGGAAATTATTTGTCTCAAATGATTATTTTATAATTGCAATAGTAGAGGTTATAATGAATTCTTACTTCTATAACCCTAATAATGATCTTAGTGCAAAGGATTCATGAACAATGATGGAATAATAATAATAAAAATATAAAAAATAGAAGAAGAGACAAGGCTCTACTAAAAAATGAGCAATGAATATAATACATTAAAGCTTGTTGTCTAAGAATATTTACAACAACCACACAAGATTTATAGAGAATACAACCATGCTTCATAAAATTCTTCCCTACCCCCATATTTTCTCATACAAATCTCTATTTATAATTCTCAATTATGTTATTCCCAACAACATGTTCTTCCAAGTTAATTTGATGAATATTTTAGAATCTGATTTAGGAGCTAGAAAATTCCTTGTTTTTCTCTGTAAAGACCCTGATCATTACGACTACATGCGACACACAGCAAGTGCTACTTTTTTCTTTTTTTTCTTTTAAGCAGGACGACAATCAATGACAACGATTAATCAACATGACTTGACAACGAACATAACTTACACATTCACGCAACAGACCACAATGACTCAACACACCTGCACATCATGCAACTAGACAAAACATGCAATAATCAGGACAAATAAAAACAACTACCTGCCCGACACAAGTAGACAATGCCTACAAGATAAAGGACAATATCAACCACCCAAAACAATGGCTTCGATGACTGGTAACTAGGTACCTCTACAACACACAAAAACTAACGCATTAAGGCGCTACAACTAGGTACCGTCATCAACTATAACGGACAATACACCCACATCGGGAGTCACAAGACTCCGTCTAGGTTATCATTAACATTTAACCGTCAGAGCGCGCAAGGATCCCCTTATCAAGAATCATGTCGTCCCAAGGTGATAGGCACGACAGTAACCCAAGCGCAACATAACCTATCTAGACAACAACCCAAGAAATCCAACGCGCTAGGATACCAAATAACTGTCAGAATAGAAGAAGACCAAATCCAAGAACACAATCGAAAAGTCAACAAGACGCAAGGTAAAAGTGACTACTAAACAATCATACGTCACATTAATTTCCTGCGCAACAATTCTGAGGCAGACATACATCAATAAGGGATGTGATCAACCATCTAAGAGTTATTCCATTTTTGGTATCAACAGTGAAATCACTAATTAACATTAATGGTGTTGTCTGTTAATGTTCATTGTCAATAATCCATATTTTTCCTATTAATAGATCTATCTACCATAGTGGTAAAGTGGTCTAACTGTAAAATATATGTCTATTAAAATAAGGGAACTACTTAACATTAAAAGTGATCTACATTGCTCATTAAATATTCGACAATTTTGACTATATTATTGTTGCCTAAACTATTGTTGTCTAAGTACATGATATTGTTATCTAAAAGATTGCTAGCCATGATACTATCAATCATTACAACACAACAGTTACGCAATCACGAACATGGCCATTATACAGCCATAATGAAACTAAAAATTCGTTGTCAGTCAAGCATAAAAACGTAGTCATTCCAGGTATAATTTCGCTGCCATTAAAGGTATGCATTTGTTGTCATTCCAATGTTAAAAACGCAGGCTTTCAAGGTATAATTTCATTGCCTATAAATAATTACGACTGTATCTGTTGAACAAATCATTTTCAATTTGATATATCACTGGTCTAGTGAATAGATAGTTGTCTAACTATTCTAAATCGTTATACAAATTATAAATACATCTCTACACCAATATATCGCTGGAAAAATAAACAACTATATAAATAAATCGTTGCTAACATATACAGGGATATGCCAATATAGAAATATATATCTAAACAAATATATCGTTGTACAAGTATACCTATTACATAAAATCATCGTCAATCTTTACTTTTAACAATATTAATCGCTATCCATTAATACAAGTTATTGTCCATTACAAAATCACGGTCCACATATATATAAAAGTGTTAGTCTACATGAAAACGTTATCTGTATAGAATATAATAAAATTTAGGGAAATCGTTGGTAGATATAATGGATGAAAATGCAGTCAATAGATAAGTAAAACGAAGAGCAGACAAAGGATAATGCTGGAATAAATACAGATGAATCACAGAGTAACTAACTGATAACACTGTCATGATTATACATGTGAATCGCAGAGTTATAAAATTGATGTTGCTGTCATTCAATACATGGAATCGCTGTAATATATATCTGTCTCATATTAGATATAAATCATTGTTAAAAAAATTTAATATGATATCCAAGGAAAAAGAAGAGTAATCAACAGTTTAGCCATCCAAATGCGAAGCATAAAATCGTTGTCACAACGTTAAACCATAGGTTTGTAAACACTGAAAATTGGCTAGTAATTCGTGGCTATTTCAAAATGCAGGTAAGGATTAAATCTACAGTACACATGAAATAAAATTTGGGCACATTTAAAGGTTACTCATCTTAAAACCATTCGAATTTGGACGCAATAAAAGGGTTAAGCATTAGTGAAATG
The DNA here is from genome assembly GCA_009831015.1 of Picea engelmannii. Classification (NCBI taxonomy): domain Eukaryota; kingdom Viridiplantae; phylum Streptophyta; class Pinopsida; order Pinales; family Pinaceae; genus Picea; species Picea engelmannii. The sequence continues at coordinate 133,476 of ML809430.1, read as the reverse complement.
AAGTCAGTCCAGTCAAACGTTGTCATAATAAAAACACAGTCAATACATAACCAGTCTCTATCCATTTACACATCTCCAATGTAGACACATCAAGACACTATCTATATACACATGACATGTTGAAATTACTAAGACAACTGAGAGGGGGGGCGGGGTGAATCAGTTGTTACTGTTCTTAAACAATTATATGACTATTCAAACAATTTTTAATCTCTTCCAAGTGACCATCAATATTATACAAGATATGAACAACATAAATAATGAACATCAGTCACACATAAGATATACACAGAGACATATTTTCATGAGGAAATCCATAAAGGGAGAAAACCTCTTATTCTTCGAATGATAGGAAGTATTTCATGTTCTATACATCATCTATCTTCGATCACTAACTCAAAAAGAGGCTACCACCTCTGTTTTACAAGTTGCAACTTGCTGAGAGAACTGACTATCTGATTTCTATAGCACCCACTAGAAGGAAGGACCAACTCCTTGAGTGTTCCAGCAACAACTAGATGGAAGCACCTACTTCCACTTATACAAGCACCAACTTGCATACATAAAAATTTGTGTTTTCCCAAGAACCACCCTGTTTTCTAGCCACAACTAGATGAAAGCTTCAACTTCGAGTGTTCAATCACCAACTTGAATAACAGAGGACTACAGTCCTCCCTAGCACCACCCTACCTCCCTAGTTATAAATACATGATTGAATAACTAAAAATACAAATATATCAATTCTTACCATTTCTTCTTTGTTCGGCAAATCGTCTCTTCTTCACTATCCTTCTTCTGTAATATACCAGATATAAAATGTATGCAGAACTGAAATAAAATGTTAGTAATGGAAGAATAACAACAATATAACTAGAACATTCACCACAATAACACTGAAATGATATAAGAATAACAACAAAAATAACACTTTGAATATGAAAGCAATGTTCATGGGCCTCTTCGAGGGGGGAAAATCCATTTGAGCAGAGCTCTATTACAATAATATCTAAGCAAGGGTTCTCATACCCTCGACTCCTATTTATACTAAAAAGAAGCATCTAGAGGAAGATCCTTCTAGAAGCGGAAGCTTCTATTAGGTCTTTTTACATCCGCCTTATTCTATTTTATTGAAAGGCCTTATTAATATTGACCTTTATTACATCCGAATATATTGTTCTACCTATGTGCGGGTTAGGACCCTAACATGTCTAAAACAACCTTGTCCTCAAGGCTTGAGATGAGGAAATTACTACAGAATGGTAGTTGATTCCCAAGTGGAGTCTGCTAGAGTTGTATCTTTCCACTGTATTAGCACTTCCTTGATGGTTCTCTGGCGTAGGAAATGCTCACACTGGTCCAAAACTGCTTCTGGTTGTAGCCAAATGGATCATTCTTTAGCTAACTCTGGAAGGTTGGTTTGAATTTGGCACTTAGCTCCAATCACCTTCTTTAAGCATGAAACATGAAAAATAGGATGTAGCTTCAAATTGTTGGGCAAAGCTAACTGATAGGTGACTTGTCCCACATGCTTGAGTACGGTATAAGGACCATAAAATTTGGGCACTATCTTATAACAATGCTCGGCCTTGAGGGAAGTTTGCTTGTAAGGTTGCAATCGAAGAAACACCTGATCCCCTTATGAAAATTGGCATTCAGAGCGACCTTGATATTCTTGTTGCTTCATGCGACTCTGTGCCATGACCAAATTCTCTTTGAGGGTATGGAGAATAGCCTCTCAAGTTGTAAGTGTTAGGTCAACCGCCTAGACCTTCAAGGCACCCGGTAAGTATGAGAGAACTGAAGATGGCTTATGTCCATATACCACTTCAAAAGGAGTCATGCGTGTAGTTGTATGGTATGAAGTGTTGTACAACCATTCAACTAGGGATAACCATTGAGCCCACTGATTTTTCTTCTTCGAGGAAAAACACCTCAAATATGCTTCAAAACACTTTTTGACAACTTCCGTTTGGCCATCAGTCTAGAGATGATAAGTTGTGCTGATATGCAATTCGTTGCCCTGTATCTTGAATAGTTCTTGCCAAAAATTGCTTGTGAAAGTTGGGTCGCGATCAGAAACAATAGAGTGTGGCATGCGATGAAGCTTGAATACCTGATCCATGAATATTTGAGCCACCGTGGATGTTGTAAATGGGTGTTGAAGGGCACATAAATGAGCATACTTGGAAAGGTGATCAACAACCACCATGATGACGGATTTATTTCCCAATTTGGGTAAGCCGATAATAAAATCCATAGAGATATCCTTCCAAATAACAGGTGGAATCGGGATTGGTTGTAGTGTGCCCAGTGATTTGATTGTTTCTCCCTTTTTTCATTGACACACATCACATTCAGCTACAAAATTATGAATGTCCTGTTTCATACCATCCCAAAAAAAGGAACGTTTGACCCTGTCATAGGTTTTGGTGAACCTGGAGTGCCCTGTTGTGGGTGTAGCATGAAGCTCATAAAGTATTGTGGATTTAAGATTTGATTGTTTACTTAATTACAAATGGGCTTTGTATCAAAGTTCCTCATGGAGCCAAGAGTACCCTGGGGAAGTTGGAGCCTTGGACTGCAATTTGTGGATCAACTACAAAATTTTGGGATCTTGTAGTCATTCCTGGTGAACGGCTTGGAGCCAATCTGGTATAATGAATGAAAGAAAAAAAAAGGATCCTTCATCTTCATATTTTCAGGAGAGTGCATCTGCAACCACATTGTCTTTTTATTTCTTATAAATGATCTCATAATCATATCCAAAGAGTTTAGTCACCCATTTTTGTTGTTCTGGAGAGGAAATGCGTTGTTCCATAAAATACTTGAGGCTTTGATGGTATGTCTTAATTTGGAAACGTTTTCCCAATAGATAAGGATGCCACAGATCCACGACATGCAGAATAGCCAACATTTCCTTTTCATAGATGGATTTTCCCAGATTTCTTTCAGACAGTTGCTTGCTGGTAAAGGTCAAAGGTCGACCCTCTTGCATAAGGACAACACCAATTCCTTTCCCTGAGGCATCACATTCTAACACACAGGTCTTTGTGAAATCAGGAAGGGCGAGTACTGGAGTGGTGCACATGGCCATATTCAAGGTCTGAAAATCTTGAGCAATGGCTGGAGTTCAAGTGAAAGAGTTCTTTTTCAGGAGAGCAGTGAGAGGTGTTGCAATCTTCCCATAATTCTTAACAAACTTGCGATAATACCCTATTAAGCCTAGAAATCCATGCAATCTCTTAAGAGTCTTTGGGTGAGGCTAGTCTTGCATAGCTTCAATCTTTTTAGGATCCACCGTGATGCTATCTTTACCAACCAGATGACCCAAGTATTCTACTTCTGAGGCGAAAATCACATTTAGACTGTTTCAGGAAAAGTTGGTGCTGAGAGAGCAGATGGAGAACTCGATCCACATGAGAAAGATGGTATGTCCAGGTTTTTCTATAGATGAGGATATCATCAAAGAAAAATAAGATAGAATGGCCGAGAAAATGACGAAAGACATGATTCATGAGGCTTTGGAAGGTGGAGGGGGCATTACACAAGCCAAAGGGAATGACCAAAAACTCATAGTGGCCCTCATGATTTCTAAAGGAAGTCTTTGGAATGTATGCCTCTTTCATATGTATCTAGTAGTAGCTCGAACGGAGATCCAGTTTAGTGAAGAATTGGGTGCCACTCAATTCATCCAGGAGGTGGTCAATGATAGGAATGAGGAATTTGTCTTTGATGGTAATTTTGTTGAGGGCACGGAAGTCAGGACACATTCTCCAAGAACTAGTAGGGGCTAATACTAGGGCAGATAACTCCTTCATTAAGGAGTTCCTGGACCATTTTCTCAATTTCATTTTTTTGGGAAAAGGGGTGACGATATAGATGGATATTGGGAGGAAGGCTTCCGGGTACAAGGGGAATGGAATGATCATGAACACCATAGGAAGGAGGGAGGCCTTGGGGAGTGGAAAATACCAATTCATGTTTAGAAAGGATGGATTGGAGGTCTTGCGGTACCGAGGGTTTCTATGTTTCTTGTATGGCATGGAGTTGGGCGATAACACCAGAATGACCCTTTTTGAGCAACTTTTCCATGTGATGGGAACTAATGATCTCAGGTGAACTAGCGGTGATGCCTTGGAACTTATATTGGTGGCCCTCCTAGTCGAATTGCATGGTTAAGTCTTTAAAATCCATGAGAATGGGACCCAAAGTCCATAGCCAGTCTGCACCCAACACAATGTCACAACCTCCCATGTCGATAGCAAACATATGGGATTTCAGGTGGTAGTCACCAATCTGGAGACACACATTTTCACAACACCCTCCACATTTCATGGAACCACCATTGGCAATCATGATTTGGAAATTATTGATGGCATGGATGTAGCAATGAGTTTCTTGGGCAATGTGGTGATGAATAAAATTATGGGTGCTGCCACTATCAACCAGAATGATGACCTTTCGATGCTTGATTTAATCGATTAGATTGATGGTTTGGGGAGCGAAGAAGCTAGTGAGAGTATTGAGGGAAATGACCGATTCTACTTCGGGAGGGTCTGAGGGAGGGGTTATGTCAGTGGATTCAGGTGACTTAGACACAGAGGGAGTTTCTTCATCTTCTTCTAAAATCTCCTTGGAGATGGCCATAAAAAGATTTTGTTCTTTACACTTGTGGCCCGGGAAATATTTGTCATCATAGTTATAACAAAGGCCTTTGAGTTGGCGTTCAACCATTTCAGCCCTGGTCAATTTTTGGATCTTTAGTGGAGCACAAGGAGTAGTGGGATTTACTGTTTTAGGGTGAGGGATAAAGGAGGGTTTGCAGTTTTGAGAAGATACAATATGTTGTGCTTCTTTATCTCTTTTGGTATCCTCCACCCAACTCTCAAGCTAAGCCGTGAGGACATGGGCCCGAATTTCATCCTTGAGGTCGCTGATAAAACACTCTCAAAAAAAGGCATCAGACATGCCCTCTGTTCTAAAAGGCAGGTGCTCAAAGACAACTATAAATTCTTCCACTGTTCCTAATTGTTTCAGATTTTTCAAACAGCCCAAATGTTTTATGTCAATTTCAAAGCATTCATAAATATCTTCCACAAAGTGTGTCCAAGAAATATACCCTTGACGAGAAGCTTTCCTCCATTGCCACCATTGCCAACGTTCTTGATCTAAATGGAGAACACCATACAGGAGTTTGGCCAAGTCATCTGTAATGCTGTATAAAGAGAAGTAATGTTCCATTTGGGTTACCCAACTAGTGGGGTCTGAGCCATCAAATTTGGTCACATCCACCCGCAGAAGGTGCAGGTCACGTTGAAAGTGATGGTTTTGCAAGGTATGGGAATGAGAGGAATGGTCACCATCAGTATGTGGAGGTGAGGAAGAGGAAGGGTTATCTGTAGGGATATGCAGTTTGGTGTAGAGTGCCGAAAAGACTGATCCAAGATGGGCGGTGAGGTCTTGTTTGATTCCCCCCATTGAGGACTACATGGTTGTATTGATGGTGTAAACATTGGCACTGAGTTGTTTCACTTCTTTTTGGGTCTCAATGAGACCATATTGCAAGGTTTTGAAGCGAGCTTCCAAGTCTTGGCTACGAGTATGGGCCATGAGGATGAGGAAACTGAAAAGGGGCGGACGGGGTAAAATATTTTGGCCGAAAAAATGATATGGATGAATGTGATAAGGGAGAGGAGATGAATTCAATGGAATAGGTCTCAAATAATCGTATACTCTAGTCTAAATAATACTACAGATATGAAATGCCCAAATTCTTAACTAGAAAGAAATTTGTATTTACTTGGCAACCCGAACACAGTTGCATGGCAATAAATATTGTATGTTTTAATTTTTTTATGTTTATGTCCCCCAAGGGTTAGGTAATCAAGGTTTCGATAGATAAGGGTTTTCCCTGTTCTATAGCTCTCTAATATATGTGTGGGGTCCAACAATAGTACTCGGCCCAATATCTTAGGGCACTAACTAAGGAGGATCGACCGTACTCTTAACCGTACTACCTGACTACCCAGGTACTAGAGAGTATCTTCCCAAGTGTTGTTCTCGGTGACACTATAGTAGTCAGGTGGTTGATCGGTTTATCTAAAGAGGGCTTCAGGTAATCTAGGTCGATCCATACACAGGTGTTATCTGATGCGCTACCACTCAAAGGGGTACCAACAGGGGTTACAAGGGTGGCCAACAGATGTGCACTTAAGTAGCAATTGTATTTCCTGCATGTACGAATCCCTCAACCACGGTCTTATGCACATAATGAAATATCTTTATGGCTTAAAGATGTCGAAATACGTCTCTACCCTGAAAAAAAATTTAACCCACAATTTCTGTCGAGGAAAGTGATCTGATACCACTTGTAATATACTAGATATAAAATGTATGCAGAACTGAAATAAAATTCTAGTAATGGAAAAATAAAAACAATATAACCAGAACATTCACCACAATAACACTGAAATGATATAATAATAACAAAAGAAATAGCACTTTGAATCTGAAAGCAATGTTCACGGGCCTCTTCGAGGGGGCAAACTCCAATTGAGCAGAGCTCTATTACAATAATAACCAAGCTAGGGTTCTCATACCCTCGACTCCTATTTATACTAAAAAGAAGCATCTAGAGGAAGATCCTTCTAGAAGCGAAATATTCTATTAGGTCTTCTTACATATGCCTTATTCTATTTTATTGAAAGGCCTTATTAATATTGACCTTTATTACATCCAAATATATTGTTCTACCTATGTGCGGGTTAGGACCCTAACATCTTCTCTGTTCATACTTGGCTTGACTTGCTGTTTCTTTCTATTTGTTCTTTCTTTGTTCCTCTCGTGGTCTTTGATATGTGTTCATTATGCTCTCTTCACCTTTTCTGTTCTATTCAACTTCTATCTCTCATCTCTGAGTTTGATCTCACACTGTGCATACTGTAATTTTACCTTTCTTACAGTTCATCTAATTTTTCCATTAGAACATCCAACCGAACACAATCACTGCATATCTCCTTTATGCTCTCTCACCCATTCAGTTACACCTCAAATCTCCAAGGAAATGCCTAAGAAACTAAATCTCCAAACATCCAAGAACTATGATTCATTTCTACTAACTGAATCATAACTGAAAAATTAACCATGAGGTGAAACAATATCCTTCTATCAAATTCCCTATTAATCAGCACCATTGGATTACACCTGCAGGGAATCGCGTTTATCCTATATGTCAACTGGTTGTGACCGAACGCTAAACATAAAGTGATTTCACAATTACGTGTTTTGGAAATCTTGTGATGAGAAATATTGACTCTCCCATGTTGCGATCTCTGAAATGGAGCTTAGTTGGGCTAGCTCCTTCCTTTCTTATGACCACCAGTTGTGACTAAGCGCTTATCCAGAAGGTGCTTCATGACTTGTGAGTTCGGGGATCTTGGTATGAGGTGCCTCGACTCTCCCATGTCGTGATCTCTAAAATGGATCTTAGCTAGGCTATCTCCCCCCTTCATCCTTCAACGATGTGGCCATGGTTATGACCACGGGCCAAACATTCAATAACTTCACTTGTCAGATAAATGGTCCAGAACTTTTCTTCGATCTGACGACTCATATCACATAGCTACTTCGCATATCGCAAGTTCCTATGTCACATTCCTTTGAATCCTTCAATGTGAAAGTCAATGAAATGCCAATCACTTGCCAAGTGTCCTCTGACTCAAACGACCAGGATTGTTTCGTGACTTCGCATATCATCTCTCTGGACAATCAACAGTTCAGATCTCTCCTCGATCTGATGGATCAGATCATGTCGTGATTTCTCATTTCATGAATTTGGAGGTTAGAGCACCTCCTTTCTTTGACCCTTTAGTCAACGAAATGTTGATCTCTCACCACATGTCCTTCTTGGATCGACGATCCAGATCATTTTGCGACTTCGTATTTCATGGAGTTGGAAGATGGCTCAACATTATCCTCTTTGTAGTTATACAGGATCTGACAGTTGTTGGTCCTCGGCACTCAGATCCAATGTCTGAGATTTGTTCTCCTCTGCTGCGTGCTCCTCCTATCTGAATTCACATCTGATGACCATCTGTAATTCAGGATGGATGATCCAACGATAATTGTTTCTCCTCCTCTTGATATTACACTTCTTTTCTTTCCATCCCATCATCGCTACGTTGTTGATCTTCCTATCTTTAGAAAACATCTATACTCTTGTCATGTTGATATTTCCATCTATGACAAACAAGCATACTCTGTCTTCTATCTATAAATATGCCAACAATATCCCCCTTTATCATTGATGGCAACCTTGAATAACCTAAAGAACTGCACTATTCTTCCTGGACATCCAACCATACCACTGTAGCATTCTTACCACACTTTTTCTCCCCCTTTGACATCAATGTCAAAGAAGAAACACACTCCCCCTGAGCTGTTGTAGTACATCTCGAAGGTATCAAATATGCGACAAGCACATACTCCCCCTTCAAATCTTCAAGAGTTTGGATCATCCATAAAATCTGAGTGTAGCAAGTAGCAGCAACAATGTACTTTTCCACTGTAGTTGATAAGTAAATATACCCCTTCTTCTTACTAAGCCATGCTACTAATGAGTCACCCAGGAAAAATGCACCTCCACTGGTGCTCTTTCTTTCATCCACACAATTTGCCAAATCGACATCTGAATAATAAGTTAACTGAAAATTCCAATTTTTAGGATACCACAGACCATAATTCATTGTGCCCTTCAAGTATTTGAATATCCTTTTTTCAGCTACTAAATGACTTTTCTTAGGAGAAGACTGATAACGACCTACCATTCCAACAACTTGCATTATATCAGGATGAGATGTTGTGATGTATAGAATACTACCTATCATTGATCGATACGTTCTTTGATCAACATCAGGTGAAATATCATATTTAATGATCTTGCAACCAACCACCATAGGTGTACTAGCAGGGGAATAATCTTCCATCTGAAACTTCTTCAACATCTCTTTCAAATATTTTTCTTGAGAGATAAAAATTCATGCAAAACTCTGATTTACTTGTAAACCAAGAAAATGTGATATTTTTCCTATCATAGACATCTCAAACTTTGTTTTCATAGAATCAGAAAACCACTGGACAGAGGAATAACTAGTATAGCCAAAAATTATGTCATCTACATACACCAAAAAAACTAGTAAATCATCACCTTTAGACTTTATGTAGAGATTGTTGTCAACAATACCTTTTGAACCCTTTGTCTTGTAAAAATTTGTCCAGTATATAATACCAAGCTCATGGTGCTTGTTTCAGTCCATATAAATCCTTCTTCAGCTTGCAGACATAGTCAGGATTATCTGTCAATGAGAATCCTTTAGGTTTCTCCATATATACTTCTTCCTCTAGATCTCCATTAAGAAATGTTGACTTAATATCCATCTGATAAACTTTAAAGTTCTTATGAAATGAATATGCAAGAAACATTCTAATGGCTTCCAATCTTAAAACTGGTGCAAAGGTTTCATCAAAATCTTGTCCTTCAACTTGTGCATACCCTTTACAGACCAAACTGGCTTTATTCCTAACAATTTGTCCTTTTTCATTCACTTTATTCTTGAACACCCATTTGGAACCTATTACATTCTTATCTTCAGGTCTAGAAACAAGCTCCCAAGTATTGTTCTTCTCAATCTGATCAAGATATTCATTCATAGCTCTAATCCAATCATCATGCTTGTTGGCTTCATCAAAATTTTTAGTTTCAATCATAGATAGAAAAGAAACCTGAGATTGTTCTGAGTCTTTAATCAATTTCCTTATTGTCTGAACTCCTTTATTTATATCTCCAATTATCTGATTTTTAGGATGACTCTTTCTAACAATTCTGAGAGGTGGTTTTGTTTCTTTCTTCTCATTTGTGTCAGCCTGAGTATTCGTATCTTCATCTAATTCAGATTCTTCTCTTTATGATCCTTGGACCTGTTCATATTCATCTTCAACTATATCTTTTGTGCTTGGTTCAACACTGCTTACATTTCGGACCGGGATTTCTTCATCAACTTTTATGTCGATAAAATCAACCAGTTTATGCAACCTCTTATTGTAGCATATGTATCCTTTACTGTTGGTAGAATAACCTAAGAACATACCTTCATTAGACCTTTCATCATATTTGCCAATATTTTCATCATTATTCTTGATATGAAATTTACTCCCAAAGACTTTAAAATTATTTATTGAAGCAGGTCTTCCAAACCATAGTTCATAAGGTGTCTTGTCACTATGTGGCGTAAGATGAGATTTGTTAATAATATGAACAATTGTATGGATTTCTTCCACCCAATATGTCTGAGCAATATTCCTTTCATTCATCATTGATCTTGCCATATGCTGAACTGATCTATTCTTCCTCTCAACTAATCCATTTTGTTGTGGAGTTCTTGGAATAGTGTACTCTCTTTTGATCCCATGTTTATCACAAAACTCTTTGAAGTTCCATGAACTAAACTCTCTTCCTCTATCAGACCTTACTGCCTTCAATATTTTTCCTATTTGATTTTTAGTCAGAGCCTTAAACACTTTAAATTTTTCAAATGCTTCAGATTTTTCCTTCTTTTCTTGATGGTCCACATAAATCCATATGTACTAACTGGAGAGGTATTTCTATTGAAGTAAAGTTTTTAGATTTGAACTATGTTGGAGTAAGCTTTCCTATTTGGAAAGGTTTACAAGAAAAATCATATGGATTTGATATCATTGGAATATCTTTTACTACCCCATTGTTTCTAAGCTTTATTATATGATCAAAATTTAGGTGTCCAAGTCTCTTATGCCATAGCCAACTTTCATCATACTTTATTAAGTGGCATTCTTCTTTTTCTTATTTTAACACATAGACATTGTTTTCTGTTCTTATCCCTTTTGCAACCAACTGTCCTGAATTCACAAACTTTATTTTACAATATTTAGAAGTAAAAAAACTTCACATCCTCTATCACAAACTTGACTAACACTTAATAGATTATGTTTCAGACCATCTACAAACAACACATCTTGAGATTTTCCTTTGCCATTACTTAGACTTACTATTCTTTTACCTTTTATTTTTCCTGGTGCATCATTTCCAAAAGTTACATTCCCTGATTTTCTTTCACTTAGAGTTAGAAACTTACTTTTGTCTCCATTCATATGTTTGGAACATCCATTGTCAATATACCAGGGATTATTTTGTATTTGGGCTAATAAAACTAGTCCACAATTGTCACCTTCTTTCTTCTTCCAAACCTTGAAATTTTCAGCAGTGGGATTCAAATCTAGCTTATAATTACTTAAGAGACAATGTGAAGCTTTATGTCCATAATTATGGAAGACGTAACATTCTGGTTCATTGAATAACATATCATAACGATTTTTATGCTCATAACAGTTGTTATGTTTCACCTGTGTCATTTTCCCAACCATCACATGATTTATAGTATGTGGTTGTTTGTTTCTTGGATGTCTCGATCTTTGTTGTGGTGGATAATTATTCCTTGAGTATCTTGATTTCTCATATCTAAATCTTAAAGAACAAGTTATAGCTTTGTGGCCAAAGTTAGAAAAGAAAAAACAATATCCATAGAAAAATCCTTTGTACCTGGAAAAACATTGTCTTCCTTGAGCAAGTCAATTTCTTTGATCTACAAATTTGGTTCTAGTACTTTTTCTTTCATTCCTTCTTGGTGACTGATTTTATTTCTTTGTTTATGGAGAGTGGTTGTTGTCAATGATTGTAGATTTGACAAACTTGATGGATTCTGTAATACTTGGTTGATCACTACTTGATCCTTCTTGATAACCTAATCCAGCTTTCAACTTTGGATTCATTTGCTGATTTAGAATGGAGGTTAATCCTTATGAGTCTTTAATACTTGACATATTTTGGTGATACAATGCCTTAAACTTCTCCATCTCTTTTCTGGTTTTTACTATTTCTTCTTCCAAAGCTTCACATCTAACTTTATTCTCTCATAGTTATTGTTTCAAAATGTCCTCTATTTTCTTTGCCTCTTCTAACTCCATTTTTAGTAAGGAAAATTCTTCATCGGGTTTTTTACCAATCATTTCAAACTGCATCAACAATTGTTTTTCTTTTCTCTTCTTAAATCTGAGTTTGTCAATTTCTTCCAACGCATGGATTAATTCACCTTCCATATCGACCACAAATTCTTCATCCTCCATGTCACCTCTTGTTTGATTATCATAAAGATCTCCCATAGCCATAAGCATAAAATCATTCACTTTGTCTTCACAGGATGAATCACTATCTGTGTCTTCTGAGGAGTCATCATTGTTTGCACACAAACTTTTCTTTTTACTATATTTCTTAAATTTGTATTTCTTTTCATCATTAGAGTTCTAGTCCTTTTGGTCCTTTTTTTGTGAGGACACTTAGATGAAAAATGACTTATTTTACCACAGTTAAAGCATTTGAAGGGTAGCTTTCCTTGGTATTTGCATGATCCTTTCTTTAACCTTCTCACAAATTCTTCCTCAATATCAACTAGTTCTGAATCAGTATTCTTGTCTGCTTTAAAAAATGCTTCTCTAGTAATGGATTTATCTTTGCTAATTCTCATTTCATATGTAGTTAGAGTTCCTATGAGTTTATCAATGGAATTTTTTTTAATATCATTTAGTTCTTCTATTGTAGAGACTTTTGGATTAAATTTATCAAGAAGAGATATTAAAATCTTCTGAACTAAAAATGATTCTTCAAAATTCTCACCAAGACCCTTCATGGCATTCACAAGCTCTTCAACTCTTAAAAAATACTTGCTAATTGTTTCATCTTCATTCATATTTATTTGTTCAAATTTTAATCTATATGTTTGAAGTTTCGCATCTTTTACCTTCTCATTTCCTTCATAACTGCTAATAAGTTTATCCCACATTGCTTTGGCAGATTTAAGATGCATCACCTTTACAAACTTAACTTTAGCAAGTCCATTCAAGATAGCATTCATTTCCTTTTCATTGAAACTAAATTCAAACTTATTATCTTTAGAAGCTTGCACAACAAGATTTATATATCCAATTTCTACTACATCCCAAACATCAACACCTAAGTCCATTATGTATGTTCTCATTCTAACCTTCTATAAGGAAAAATTTGTTCCATCAAACAGAGGAGGCTTATTGGTTGAAGTCCCTTCATGACTTGTCATGTTTAAGATTGCAGATCTACCTTTAAATAAAAGGAACCCGCTCTGATACCAATTGTTGAAATTACTAAGACAACTGAGAGGGGGGGGGGGGCAATCAGTTGTTATTGTGCTTAAACAATTATATGACTATTCAATCAATTTTTAATCTCTTCCAAGTGACCATCATATTATACAAGATATGAAAAACATAAATAATGAACATCAGTGACACATAAGATATAGACAGAGACAAATTTTCACGAGGAAACCCATAAAGGGAGAAAACCTCTTCTTCTTCGAATGATAGGCAGTATTTTATGTTCTGTACATCATATTTTTTTGAGCACCAACTCAAAAATATGCTACCACCTCTGTTTTAGAGGCTGCAACTTGTTGAGAGCACCAAATCTCTGATTTATCTAGCACCCACTAGAAGGAAGCACCAAATCCCTGAGTTTTCCAGCACCAACTAGATGGAAGCACCTACTTCCACTTATACAAGAACCAACTTGCATACAAAAAACTTTGTGTTTTCCCAAGCACCACCCTTCCACCTTGTTTTCTAGCCACAACTAGATGAAAGCTTCAACTTCCAATGTTCAAGTACCAACTTGAATAACAGAGGACTATAGTCCTCCCTAGCACTACCCTACCTCCCTAGTTATAAATACATGATTGAATAACCAAAAATACATATATATCAATTCTTACCATTTCTTCTATGTTTTGCAAATATTCTCTGCTTCACTATTCTTCTTCTCTATATATACTTGGCTTGAGTTGCTATCTATTTCTATCTGTTCTTTCTATGTTCCTCTCGTGCTCTTTGATATTTGTTCATTCTTCTCTCTTCACCTTTTCTGTTCTATTCATCTTTTGTATCTCATCTTTGAGTTTGATCTCACACTGTGCATACTGTAATTTTACCTTTCTTACAGTTCAACTCATTTTTCCATTAGAACATCCAACCTAACACAATCATTGCATATCTCCTTTATTCTCTCCCACCCATTCAGTTACACCTCAAATATCCAAGGAAATGCCTTAGCAACTGAATCGTCAAACGTCCAAGAACTATGATTCAGTTTTGCTAACTAAATCGTAACTGAATAATTATCTGTGAGGTGAAATAATAGCCCTTCTATCAAATTCCCGATTAATCAACACCATTGGATTACACCCGTAGGGACTCACGTTTATCCTATATTCCCATTGGCTATGACCAAATGCTAAACATAAAGTGATTTTGTGATTTCACTTTTCTAAAATCTTATTATGAGACATCTCGACTCTCCCATGTTGCGATCTATGAAATAGAGCTTATCTGGGCTAGCTCCTTCATTTCTTATGACCACTAGTTGTGATTAAGCACTTATCTAGAAGACGCTTCATGAATCGTGACTTCAGGGATATTGGTATGAGGTGTCTCGACTCTCCCATGTCACGATCTCCAAAATGTATCTTAGTTGGGCTAGATCCTCCCTTCATTCTTCGATGATGTGACCTTGGTTATGAACATGGGCCAAACATTCAAGTGCTTCGCTTGTCAGATCAATGGTCCAAAACTTTTCTTCAATCTGAGGGCTCAGATATCATCGTGACTTCACATATCGCGAGTTCCTGTGTCACATTCCTTTGAATCCTTCAATTTGCAAGTCATCGAAATGCCAATCGCTCGCCATGTGTCCTCTGACTCCAATAACCAGGATTTTCTCATCACTTCATGTATCATCTCCCTAGATAATCAATGATCCAGATATCTCGTTGATCCGATGGCTCAGATCATGTCACAATTTCACATTTCGTGACTTTGGAGGTTAGAGAACCTCCTTCCTTTGACCCTTCAGTCAAAGAAATGTTTATCTCTCACCATGTGTCCTTATTAGATCGACGTTCCAGATAATTTCGTGACTTCATATTTCATGGAGCTAGAAGATGGCTCATCCTTATCCTCTTCATAGTTATACGGGATCTAACAACTGTTGGTCCTCGACGCTCAGATCAAATGTCTTAGATTTGTTCTCCTCTTCTGGGTGCTCCTCCTGTCTGAAGTCATATCTGACGGCCATTAGGAATTTGGGATGGGTGATCCAATGATTACTGTTGTTCCTCCTCTTAATCTTACACTTATGTTCTTGTCATGCCATCGTCGTTGCACTGTTGATCTTGCTATCATTGAAAAACAAGTATACTCTTGTCCTGATGATCTTTCCATCAATGAAAAATAAGCATACTCTCCCTTCTATCTGTAAATATGCCAACATGACATAGCTATCCCATTAAAAGAATGGTATCGTTGTCTAATATATTAAATTTGTAGAATAATAAATGGTAAATAATTGTCTATAAATAATGGTATGGCAACTCAATTAGTAAAATAAATTTTCAAGTTAAGAATTCCACAAGCCAATAAATTGTCAATCAATAAAAGAAAAACGCCTCCATATGAAATCGCAGTCCCTATAATTTACAATAGCATTCACTGCATCAAGAAAACACAGTCAATAAATTACACCATAGTCAACACATGTAAATCACAGTCAAATACCAAACCATTGAATCCAAAATGAATCTGGACCGTAGTTTACAGTCCTTGTCGGGGCATCGGGGATTGGAACTTTGAAGTGACAAAGTCACTTGACATCAGGAGTGCCGATTTCGCGATATGCGAAATTGCGATGTAATCTGAGCCGTCAAATTAAGGTTGAATCTAAACCGTTGATTCCGTTCAATGGAGAGGCATCGGGGATCAGAACTTTGAAGTGACAAAAACACTTGACATCAGGAATGTCGATTTCGCGATATGTGATATGGCGATTCAATCACAGCCGTTAAATCTAGAGTGAATCTAGACCGTTGATCATAGCTCGTGTCAGAGTTTCGCGGATCACAATATCAAGGAAACAAGAACAAAATGCAATAGAAATTCCGAAATTGCGATATGTGATATCGTGCTTCAATCGTATCCGTCAAGTCAAGCTCAGATCTGGACCGTTGATCTTATACCATATCGGAGTTTTGCGAATCGGGATATGGTAAGGCATGCAACATGAATGTTGAAAATGCAATATGAGAAATCGCGACAGCCATTGAATCAAGAACCAATCTCAACCGTTGGTATAACTCCATATCGTAGTTTCACGGATCGCAACATGGAGTGGCAAGTGAACAAATGCAATGAGACTTCCGAAATTGCGATACGTGATATTGTGATTCAATCGCAACCATTGAGACAAGATCTGACCTGGACCGTTGATCTAATCTCTTATCGGAGTTTCACGAGTCGCGATATGGAGAGGCAGAAGAAACTATGCAACATATATTGCAAAATTAGGATGTAATAGTAACCGTTAGATCAAGAAATGATCTGGACCATTGATTTGAATTCCTTATAGAATTTTGCAAATCGGGATTTGGAGGTGACAGGAACATTGAACATAAGGAATTACGAATTCGCGATATGCAAAATCGCGAAAGCTCCGTTCGCATAAAACTGTGGTCACAGCCCTTGGTCACGGGAAGAGAAGGAGTCAGCCCAGATAAGCTCCACTTCGGAGTTTCGGAGATCGCGATGTGAAAGTGTTGAGAAACTTGGACAAAG
Organism: Picea engelmannii; assembly: GCA_009831015.1. NCBI lineage: Eukaryota > Viridiplantae > Streptophyta > Pinopsida > Pinales > Pinaceae > Picea > Picea engelmannii. The sequence continues at coordinate 116,694 of ML809430.1, read as the reverse complement.
GAATGCCGAAATGCCAAAACTCGATTTAAATACAAAGAATGATAAAGATCATCCAACGGTGTGAATAAAGCTTGAATGTGATCGGAGGGTTACTGTTCTTCCACACACATGTAACTCTTCAGTTACGAATCTGCTAAACAAAAATGAACTCATGATTACGATTCAGTTAGCATTTCAGTTGCTAGGATAGGTGTTCTTGTTTCAGCTGAGGGAAGGTGAAGTTGAACCGTCGTGTTCGTATGCATAAAAGAAGAGGAGACGGATTGAGAGAGGTTGGCTATTCTGAACAGAAAATGAATAAACAGTAAGAAAAAGAAAATGAGCAGAGGCATAGCATGAAATTGAGAAAATGTGCAGAGGGAGATGAAACGTAGAGCAGAAGCAGAGAAGAATGACAGACAGAGCAGAAGCAGAGAAGAATGACATAAAAAGTTGATGCAGAGAAGACCTACTAAACAAACAGAAGAAGAGAAGAAAAACAGAACAATTTGTTGAAGATCAGATACAGAGAAAGATTGGTAAGAATTGATTTATCTGTGTAGTTTTCTATGTATTAATTATTTTTTATTTTAAGGAGGTTGGGAGGTGCTTGGGAGGATAGTTTTCCTCAGAGGTTCAAGTGGGAGCTTGAACACAGGAAGTTGTAGCTTCCATCTGGTTGTAGCCAGAGAAACCAGGGTGGCAGGGTGGTGCAAGGGAGAACTAGTGTTCTTTGTTATGTAGGTTGGAGCCTGTGTAACTGGAAGTTGGTGCTTCCATCCAGTTGGTGCTGGAACATTCAGGAAGTTGGTGCTTCTATCCAGTTGGTGCTGGAATATTCAGGGAGTTGGTGCTTCCTTCTAGTGGGTGCTAGAGAAACCAGAGAGTTGGTTCTCTCACACAAGTTGCAGCTTGTAAAACAGAGGTAGCAGCCTCACATTGAGTTGGTGGTCAATTGTAAATGATGTACATAACTTAAAAGACTACCTATCATTTCGAAGAAGAAGAGGTTTTCTCCCTTTATGGGTTTCCTCGTGAAAAATATGTCTCTGTGTATACTCTATGTGTGATTGTTGTTCTTTACCTTTACTGTCCATACGCTGTATATGGTTGATGACCACATGAGGAAATTTTAATAATGTTTTAACAGACTTAAAATTGTTTAAGCTCACATACAACTGATTCACCCCCCCTCTCAGTTGTATTAATAATTTCAACAATTGGTATCAGAGTCGGTTCCTTTTATTTAAAG
>ML809430.1:74250-102651 GCA_009831015.1 Picea engelmannii | reverse complement strand
GGGGGGGGGGTCGGGAATGGAGTGATTTTCTAGCGGGCCATCTTCTCTACATGGCAGGAATCCATTACTCCATACTCCTTCCATGTACCACTTACTTCTTTCTAACATACCCCCCATCACCCCATGACATCAATTTCCACTTTTTCCCCTAAGGGTCACATCTCATAACTCTGTCAGTCCATTCCCCCTGTTCACTCGTTACAAGTCCCTCCACCATGGTCACTTCCCAATCAAAACCCGCCATGTCACCCATTTGTATTCGTCATTCATTATTACCTACCATCTCAGGCTCCAAAAGACCCATTGGTCATTTATTACTGGCTAACTTATTCATTATCTTGTTGATCTATCCATCATGCCCAACAAGTATCCGTTGGCTCAAAACTACTATTTGCATTCATTCTCCCATTGCTTACTTTGTCCTCGCACTAGAGATATTATCCCTATATTACCTCCGTTCTAGTCAGTCTTCCAAAACCATAGCCATCCCCACTAACATTGTTTTTGAATTGCAAGTATTTTCACAGTGATTGCGCCAAAATCCAAGAAAGCAGAAGCCGGGGAAAATCCTTTCCTCCCACCTCCTATTGATCTCGACGGGATCCATTTGGCTGACAAAGATCATTTAATCGTAGAAACCAAGTGCGAATTCAAATTTGTGGATTTGCATTCATGGATCAAAGAGACTTTCTTAGATCAAAGCGATGAAATTGGGCTATGGGAGTCCAACCTTTCTCTGTATCCTTTCCCCCAGGTTCACCATTTCCCTGAATTCGCCCTCAAATGCCAGGCTTATTACCTCTTTGAACAGAGAGCCATAATATCTTCATCAGGAGAAACTTTTTTCTTCATTACACCATAAGCCATTGATCAGATGATGCAGATACCCATAGATGAATCTGCATCCCCTTTCAATCTCAAAGTCATCACAGAGTTGTACCAGAAACTATCATTCCCTTAGAGAGCCTAGATTTTTGAGCTTTTTCTCCCTCGGGCCACCTATCTCCCCAAGAAAAATCCATTGTACCCTTCCTCGTTGTTCTCAGAGAAGGGAAACCAAGTCATTTCGTCGCTCTGTGCTATGCTTGGTTATTTTTATGACCAATGGGTGGATGAACCCATATTGGGTTTTCTGTCCATCTTCTCCATAGAAGAAAGACCCACCACTCAATTCAACTACACCACTTTCTTGGCGAATAGTATTTACGAGCAGTTCTAAAATTTCACCTCAGAAGGCATGTTTCAGTATTCCTCAATACTGGCCTACATGTTCACTTTATTTCAAGTGGACAGGTTCTCCTTTTCAATGTAGAAAATGGACAAGGATGGGAGACCGTAGGCGGTAACATCTTGGACTTCACTACTCAGACAAAATTCAACAGAGTTCAGTTTCAAATAGTTTATCGAGCAGTTCTACCATCCAGTGGTGAGCATGCTCAACAGAAGACCAGAACCAAGAATAAATGAGGAGATTCAAAGGATCTTATGCCTCTCAGACCTTGCAAAAACTAGAGACTGGTATCTTTACCAAAACCACACCGAGATCAAATTATATGGATGTGAGTTAGCTCCATACAAACTGCCCAAGTATCTTCTAGTGAGGATATTTTCCCTGGAGTAAATAAGGAAAATGATTAACTCCGATGACATATATTTTGTGTCTTTGAAAAAGAAATAACAACTTAGAATTAAAGGGAAAATAGGGTCTTTCATCTGCAATAGCTGAGGCACCAAGGAGGAAGCAGACAGACTGTTGAAAGAAATGAAGTTTTATGTTAGTTTCATATGGCACTATGATCCATGCAGGATAATTTTTGAGATGAGGATTAAAAATTAAAATGTCCCATATGTTCATACACCCAAGCCTGAGATAGAGAAGTTCACAAATCAAACAGAATGGGATCCGAACACTCTGGTTGAGATAGAACAGCAGGACCCTTCGATCATCATCTCATAGACTACTACACCACAGGCTCCCAAGGAGAAGAGACCCAGAAAGGATACTTCACCTTCCATCGCCGAAGTCTCGGCTGAAGATTTCCAATTACACACCAAAAGGCTAAAAACCAGTCATACACCTGACATGGCTGGTGAAAAGGAAATCCAATCCACTGCAATTATGAAATATGATCGATCACTTCTGAGCACAAGAAGCAAGCAAATCATGTCCACAAATTTGCCTAAGAAGCCCACGAATACCCCACTAGTCGATCAACCGAGTAAACTAGGACCAAAGTTGAGTGTTTTTGAGAAGTATGACCTGATCAAAAAGAAAAATTAGACACTGACCAACAATACTTATGCTCAGTTTTGGAAACAGACTTCAACATCACAACACAGACTGTTGTCTACATTCAATACAGAGAAAGGTAGAATGAAAATGGCTTTTCTTCAAGCACAGGTGTTAGACCCGAAAGCCATCACCGATTACAAAAGGGAAACATTCGAGTTTCATACTAGAGATGTGCATCCCGCTGATCAGATGGATCTGCACAGGAAAACTGGAAAAATGGTTTTCTCCATGTTGGCAAATGCTTCTACTGCGGTTGCTATCTGTTCAATGTTCAGACATAGATGAAATTAGAAAAGATATCATCCTTTGCAAAAGATAATAGAATTAAGACGTTGGAAGAATTGGTCCTCAAGATCGGGTATGACCCCTTGAATGTGAAATTAGTTGAGGAGATGTTAAAAAAGAAAAATGTCGATAGAACATCTCTGAGGAAACAGTTGAAACTTACACCAACAGAAGATGCATAGGCAAAGGAGATAGCTGAGACAAAAGGGGAAAAGGATGAGATTCTCAGGTCGATTATGGAGTAGAATGCACAGTTGAAAGAGATGGAAGTAGAACTAGAAAATTTAGTGAAAGAGAAGGAACAATCAAATCCTATGGAAGCCATTCCATTGAGCACAATTCCACTCATAGGAGTAATCACAACATCTACAGCGGGAATCCCCTCAGCAGAAACTCCCTCAACAACTCCACTGACAGCTCTGGAGAAGACTGTAGAACTGGAAAAATCCATGGAAGAGATGAACTTGCAAGAGAAAGAGTTTAGCAGACTTAAAAACGAGGTTGAGAACATTCAGGAACTCAAGTATTCTTACCAAACCAGCTACTCCAAGGAGAAACAAAAATCAGACAAACTCAAACAGGAATTGCAACATCTTCAAAAGAAAACAGTGGCAGGCAAAACACTTGCTGAGGTCAAGGAAAGTGTCTGGATGGACATCACCAAGTCCATAAATGAAGTATGGCCTATGGTACAAATCATGTTCGAGAAAAATGAACTAGTGCAAAGAAGTAAGTAGGCTATTGAGAAAATAAGAGGAGAATTGGGAGAGATGCCCACAGAAGCCACTGAGATCATTACATTCCTGAATTCAAAAACTAGAGAAGAGTTAGAGTATTTGAAAATTGAAGATAGGACGGAGACCATCCTCGAGGTCAATAGGTTCCTAACCAAAAGAGGAGTAATGTTATATATGGAGGACAAAGTCTAGACTATGGACATAGGAGTGCAAAGATTTTTCAGCAAAATTGAAGCTCTACAGAAGAAAGGCCTCCCTGGATTAAGGGTCATAAATGACAAGTTAATGACACTTTCTGATTATAAAAAGAAACTAGCCACCGTGGCTAAAGATAGTTCGAAATTATCGGGAATACAGGGAAGTATCACAGGCAAAGCATTCTTGGAATCTTTATAGTCAGACATCAGCATAGAGCACGAGATCCGGTACATTTTCATCGTCAAGCCAACTTTTGCGAAATATACAGAGATGGATGAAGTACACTGAAGACTACTTAAATTCATCGTTCCCAGTCACCTTCGATGGGAAGAGTTATGCAATCTGATTGAGTGGGAGATGAGGTGTCCAAGCCCAGTCAACTATCCAATCAGACGACGTCGTGCAGAGGACTCACCAACGGTTTACCCCAGAAATCAGCATGAAGATTTCAACACATCATCAAACAGTTCCTAAATTTTTGTGTCTTGTTGAGTTAGTTAGCTAAATTTAAAATTTTCCACATCATGATCTTTAATGACGGAATTGTATGTAATTCTTTATTACAAATACTTCAAACTTTGAAGTACCAAGGGTTGATATTTACACCCTATAAGATAGAAAGACTGTAATTTTTATCAAGAGATCTTCCAGTAATACAAAGGGACGTTTCACAGGATTCTCACATGTTATTCATTGGTGATTTTTTCTTTTCTATGTTAAATGTTTTTCTCCCTTAGTTGCCATATTGTTTTCTAATCTAATATTTTAAAGTAGCGCATGTTGCAGGATTTATCTTTGTATACCCTATTTCCAGCTTTGAAAGATCTTAATGCTTATCTTTTTGATATTACAGTGAAGAAATTCTTAAATGCTTCTTTACTTTAATTGATATTCTCATATTTTCTTCTATTCATCACTTTACTGCTAAAGAATACAATGAATGCATTATCTTGCCCTGTGAAAAGAATCTTTTAGTTTCTGTTTAGATCTCTATCTTTATAATACAGACCCCATAGCCCAATGGAGGTGCAAAACCCTTTTCAACCAACTTAACAAAAACAACAACAAACCATTCAATCTTATCTTGTTTAACTAGCCTAATATCTCAAAGTTAAAACATAGCTAAATAATACAGAGAGATCCCTCTCTGAAGTTGGTAGGGCTAGATTCTAGTTTCTAAGTGGTTGGATAAAGTTACCTCTTGTAAATTTCTTCTACTCTAACAACCTCTGGGAATTTATAGAGTGTTAATATAGTGGCGACCATACTGGGAAACTCAACAAACATTCAACCCCACGTTTTCGTTTTCCTAGAAGAAAATTTTGTTCCTGAAAAAATTATAAATCTGAGAAAGAAATAATGTTCAAAGGTTGTTAAATGCTTGTACATAGTAATTTTGGATTCATAAAAATAAAAATATACAAAAATTATAAATCTGGCTCCTAAAAGAGCTTATACTCGATCCCACCCAGACCTAGAACCTGCAATAGCAACTGATAATCTAGAACAGTTACTCAGAAAGAAGACCATTGCAGAAGGTTCAGGGAGTCACAGTCCCCTTCAAAAGTCTCCTTCTCTTCCAGAGGAACTTGTTTCCCTTCAAGATCTCGACTTTGACACCATTTTTAAACAAAGCCCGTTTAGAACAAAATATGATAGCTTTGTGACTGAAACTGTTTTAGATCCATCCATCCTACAACCCCAGACCCCTAAAATACTATCTCCCACTGCAAAACCTCAAACCGCTCACTTTGTGCCAGCAAGTCCCTCATCCTTCTCATTTCCTGCCACCGCCTCACCTATCATCCAGGTTGTTTCCCCGCCTCCTCCACCTATAATGGAAGCCATATATTCTCCCTTGGTGTTGGCTGCACCTTTACACGACATGCCCTAGGACTATCAAATGAGACTCCCACAGTTCGATGGTACAGGGCCCTTGAACGCACAACAACACATTGATAAAATGAATGACTATTTTGACTTGCAGGAAGTGGATGAAGTTGACGTTCAAATGAGACTTTTTGCATAGAGTCTGACTAGGGACGTTAAGAAATGGTACAAAGTCTTACGTGTTTCTTCAATGGTCGACCTTACGGCATTTCAAAGAATTTTTCTGGACATATGGGAGGTAAAGAAAAACCCTCTCCAGATCTTGTCATAATACGAAAACATCAGGAGGAATCAAGGAGAGACAGTACAAGAGTAATGCACCCACTTCAACAATCTGTACAATGCGATTCCAGCCGATATTAAACCCCCACAAGGTTTGACACTGATAAAATTCCCTGACAGTTGTTGTAGGAAAATCTCCATGTAGACAGGTAGATTGCCTCAAAGAGCTTGACCCTAACTCTAAGACAGAAAATGATTAACGTGGACACTGACTTCCTTTCAAATCTATCTAAACTAACACATGAGAAGGAAGGATGACAAAAGTACATTTTTATCAACGTTTGTCTCTGCACGCTCCGAGTTGGACTCCAATCCTTTACTCCTCGCTGAGTTCTGTAGACAAACAAGATACAACCACTTCCTACTCTATTGATATTAGCTTGAAAACAAATTTATCAATTAATGATAAGTTCATGTGACATTAGACACAAACTAGAAAGAAACAGGCCAAGCGTGTCATATTAATGAGAATAACGAAAGAAATACTTACAATCGTAGATGCGAATGCGACAGCTTCGTCAAGTCCTCTTCGTCTAACCCTTGCCTGAAAGATCCACAACCTATATGACAGCATCTTCAATGCTCACTCTCCTTTGGATGACTGTGTGTTTCCTCCAAGATCATAAGTTTCATACCAGCAATTCTTCCCCCTTTCCACCATCATAGAGCCTGCTTATATAGGTTAAGAGAAGCTTAACCTCTTGAGTTATCTTTAGAACAAATTGGGAACTTCCTCTTTAGATCAGGGATCTCTTGATGAAACCAAGAATTCGAACACAACTGCCTCCTAATCTCGAAAGATCCTCCCCTTATTCTCCTCAATGGGCCAACTACTGCCTTAGATTAGGCAACGCTCCCTCAGAAGGGGAATCAGAGCACTGTAGCGCTCCCTGGTAAGCTTTAGGGGAGCGCCAATGCCTTCAAGATGAGTAGCGCTCCTTCAAAGGGGGCAGGGGAGAGTTATAACGCTCCCTGAAGCCTTGTAGGGGAGCGCCAGTGCTCCTAGGGCTGATATAAGGGAGCGTTCCCACTCAAAACCTTTGTTTCAGAGCTCTCTTCAGGTGTTAAGAGTTATTTGACTTCAGTAAACCAATTCTCCTTCTTCTAATCAAGCATATGAGATGTTATAAGTGTCTCCTTAGTGTCGTCGACATGGTAGTATGTTCGAACATCATTTGCAACACTTACGACAATTGAGAGGAACATGCGACACTTATCCAGATGAGTAATTTTGATGTGTAACAGATTGCCCCCCAAAGTATGAAGTTAAAATATGTCAACTGATAACTGAAATACTTTGTAGACGTCCAAGCAAGGGTATAGACTCGGAGAACCTGACAGAAGCTACACACAAACATCCAACAAGTATCATGACATAATTCAAAACCCAAGGTAGGCATACCTATGCTTGGGTGATCAAGACTTAGCAGGATATGGCCGCCATAAAATACACTACGGATCCATAAATGTATTGATAAAAGGGTATAGACACCAAAGATACAATGTGGATCTATACTTTGATGACTTAGACTAATCATAGCCACGAAGAATACATAGTGGATCTACGAGATGACAAGACATAGCCACGACCAATACAAAGTGGATCTATGTTACAGTGCATGTGTTCTTTGTCCAATAGAAATTCCTTCGCAGCCTGGGCAAAGCATATATCAAAGTGATCGCTCAACCCATGGTCTTCTTACCAATCCCAATATGGCACGAATCTGACGATGTGAATAGATGTCTTGACGTCAAACATGGAAGAAATCACTTGATTACCGGTTAATGGTGTGAATCGTTAACAAGTGCAAGGGATATCACCATTAATGTCAATGATTCCCAAGGTACCCTAGTACATTCCAGCGAATGTGAATAGATGAGCTGAGGTTGAACATCCGTGGAATCATTCAATCAGGGGTCAATGATGTAAACCCACTGTCGAATGTGAGGAGGCCTTCCATTGAGGCATGCAGGTCCCAAAGTACTAACTAGTTTCTAAGCCTAATTCCTGGATAATGTGTTGGAGTCGACAAGAATAGACCCGTCGAGGGAGGGCCTTGATGTATCCCCCATCAACGACACGAAACAGACATGGAGATGTAATTGGCAGATCAAATGGACATGGAATGACACAGGTTTTGAGGCAAGATATTTGGGATGACTAACTCCAGAGGCAGATACTTCCCTTGAACACTGAGGCACAACAGCAAAACATGACATGGACCAAAACTATGCAATGGATACTGTGACTTGCGTCGGGTGACCCAAAGGAGTGAAAGGAAATCAAAGGATTGGCTCAGTGCAGAGGTTCAACGGATTAATATATGTGCAAAGTGACAAAGTGTCGTGTTCAAGGGCGACTCTAAGAAGTGTTGGATGATGTTCTCAAGAGACTGCTTGGCTTGCTCCTTTCAATTTTTTCCCCCATCCAGATAGATGAGTACCTCTTTTTGATTTAATGAGCTCGAGGAGGATAACACATGCTCGATATAACTCACCTTCGGTAAGTTCCTCTTCCTTTGTTTAACGAACCGGAAGAAGTAAGGGTTCGGTCCCATATGGGTCTGTCAATGTGTGCTTTAACGAGTCCAAAGACAGAAAACTTGAAGGTTTTTCGAAATTATAGAGTTTGGAAAAACACTTAAAAGAGAACTCTCTCAGTTCCTTTTTCGTACAGTAGTCCAACGAGACCGAAAAAGGGTTAAACTATCGCTCGAAATACGCCCTTTCTGACCTTTTAACGAGCGTGAAAGGAAGCAAAATCACTCGACAATCTTTTCATATTTAGAGAGTCTGAAAAGGGTTTAAAGAAGACTCCAGGGGGGTTCCTTTTTCGTGTGTTCGTATCCGTATAGGTTTGAAAAAGAGATAAAATTTTACCCGGTTACATTCTCATATTATCGAGCTCGAGAATGAACTAAGACTATGCTCATAAGTGTGACAAGGTGAATAATCCATCAGGACTGCCAGGAAGATGCCAAAACTACAAACCAGGGATTAGCGAAGCCAACATATTATTAGAGAAACCCATAAATGACCATACCTTATGAAAAATGAAAATTTATAAATAACCATTCGTTGAAAACTTCATTTACCATTTCATTTTGCAAGGATTTTGGGGTAGTGGAGAATCTCATTTTGAAGAAGATCTTGCTTTGCTCGTTGTCGGAGCTACAGTTGACCATTTCTCTCACCGTTTAGACCAGGTAGGTGTCCATCTCTTGCTCTTTCAATTGCATGGTTTCACATCCATTTTCATAGCATTATTTATTTTAAAACACGAAGCCCTAAGTCGCCCCAATTAGAACCAAATCGGCCTCTTTGAAAATCAATGGGTAAATGGGATTTGTTTTGAAAAAATGTTCTAGGAAAGGGTGGTTGAGATGCCAACGCCCTAGTAGTCAGTTATATGGGTCGTCTTTTAGCAAAGAATCCATGGGAAAACCCCCACGCACGCCCACACAGCCATAAAATCATTTTGATCTTTTTAAACGTTTTTATCATTGTTTGATGAATGTTAAATGCTTAGGAGAGGGCATGGTGGTTAAAAAGAGAGAGTGGTTGCTTTTAAATTATGTGGGCATCTTATTTCATGTTTTAAATTGCTTTTGAAAATCGTCGAAATTGCCAAAACGTGGAAATAACGAATTTCTTGATTTTTTGTTTTGTAGGTAACTTCGGCAATCATGATTGAGTGGAAAGAGAGGGAACATGAGATGGATGACTTAGCCGCCTTACGGAGTCCTCGTACATGGTCCTCTTTGCGAGCTTGTGGTTTTCTCAAGTTCTTCAAGTTGCAAAAAATGAAGAGAGGGATTTTATTGCTCGAGCATATGATTGGCCTCTGGGATGTTGCAGAACAAGGATTCCGAATCGGCACACAACTTTTAACCATTGAGTTAGAAGACATGTATTTTTTGACCAGCCTCTCAAAAAGAGGGGTCCCCATATCTTTCACTGGGCAGAGGGTGCTACCTAAACAAGTGGACGTGTATCTGGCATGCCACTGCATCCCAGGAGCAAGGTTGTTAGGGGGCAGAATCCCTATCAAGGATATTCGAGATTTTCCCCTTTGGTCTATACTGTTTGCTATCATGAGCGTGACAGGAAACACTAGCGCTCATCTGGCATCAATATCGCAGGTGGCTTACGGTGTTCAGTGTTTGGAACCAACACTATTCAACTGGAGTGCAGCGTTCCTTTGAAATGTGAAGTAACGGATCTCACGGTGCAGGACTGGTCAGAAGCAGTTTGGTTGTGGCTCATTTTTGGTCTCATTTTTCCTAGAGCGCATCCCTCAGATGCAGCCTCAAATATCACTGGAAGTGCAACCAGTGGACGAACCAAGGATGGAGAGGTGGAATAGTCTGTCTCCAAGGCTAGTGTCGGAGTCAGAGTTCCATTTCACTGGCGATTTCTTTGCCTGGCTGAGGCGACAGTACCTATGGATAGAGGATTTCCCTTATGCTAATGTAGATTTCCGCAGGAGCATGGACTTTATTCTACCCGCGGGGGAAGACTGGGATGGGTCGGGTAAGAGACTGAGCCATACCTTGTCTAGTTTTTGTTTTTGACTTTTTTAAGTTTTTGATGTATATATTTTTTTTGGGTATGTAGAAGAGTTTTAACAGATGTATTGTTTCCAACATGTAGACAAGGGAGCAGTGTGACCAACTGATATACCGGTACCAGGACGTCGCAGAGGTGCCCCGGTTGCAGCAGATCCGACAGTACCAGCAGTAGGTCTCTGAGAGGTTGAGAGGAACCTCCAAGGCCTTACAATGGGTATCCCTCCTCTGCGGAGGAGGGAAGTGCCTTTACATCTACAGAGGCACACTGTAGGAGTACCAAAGAATATCAATTCTCTATTGAGGCGTGTAGTGCGTGTAGTGATGTGTTACTCGCAGCACAACGTAGTGCGAGGAGATTAGAGTCTCTCCCGTGATCATATTTTGTATGCCTTGTCAGGCGACATTGTATGGGTGGAAAGACCCAATATTTTGCTCTTCTACATACTTTTTGATGTAATACAAACATTTCAGTCACGCCATATATATATATATATATAGTTTCGAGTTTTTTATGATGCCAATGATTTGTACATGATGATGTCTATGATGTGTTTTAATTTACATGTAATGTACAGTTTTTCTTTCCTTAAGTCTTATATGTGGGCAAGATACCGATCCATGATATAATTAGCTAATGAATCCAAAACACTATTAAGTTCTCTCGGAATGTGTCTATATTCAATGTAATCGAACATTCGTTCAAGACGGAAAAATTGCAAGTGTAGACATAGCAAGATAGGACTACGGATAGCATAGATGCGGTTGAGTTGATAAACCACGAGTTGAGAGTCTAAGTAAATAATGATGCGAGAGATACCTAGGGAGGAAGCTTGGGTCAACAGTCCAATTACAGCATGATATTCTGCCATATTGTTGGTTGCTGGTCCTAATCAAATGCCTCCTGAACTCACCACCTCGTCAAATTGGTAAATAACCCAAGCTGCTGAAGCAATGTTCCGAGTATGTCTTCTAGCGCCATCCGTGAACCCAAAAAATATAGGAAAGGAGGACGTCATCTGCGCATGAAAACACAGGCATAGTCATGAGTGGAAATGGTAAAGACTCGAGCACATGAAAGAAATAGACACGCCAAACTAAATACAATAATGTACAAAGAACAAATGCTAGGTGATCTAGGCATAGTACTTCTTAAGGTAAAGCCCGTTTCGGGGCTCTCCCAGGGAAATTCCATCAAGATAAACTAATTCATAGGCCTCTTTATGTAGGACACGTTTCATGATGTAGGGACCGTGCCACATGGGTTCTAACTTTCCTGTCCCCAATTTATCGTGAGCTTGGTCGTAAACAAGGACTAAGTCTCCTTCTGCGAAAGTCCGAGGGTTGAAGAATTTGTCATATTGACTTTTAATTCGTTTCTGATGTGCCTCATTGGCGAGAGCAGCATCGCAACATGTTTTGTCTAGTTTGGATAGATACAAAAATCGTTCTTCTTCAGTAGAAGTATGGGGCAGGATTTCTACTTTCAGTTTGAGTGATGGAATCTCACACTCGATTGGCATGACGACTTCAATGCCATAGACCAACTGGAAAGGAGTAAATCCCGTTGAAGTTTTCACAGAGGTGTGATAGGCCCAGAGAGCGGAGAATAGTTGTAAATGCCACGATATTTTGTTTTCCCCTACCATGCGTTGGATCATGGTTTTCAGGACTTTTTTGATAGCCTCAACTTGTCCGTTCACTTGAGGGTAGTAAGGGGATGAGTTTTCATGGCGAAAACCCAATTTGACATGTAACTCGCTCATCATCTAGTTTTTGAAGTGTGCACCATGGTTAGTGACAATGGAATGTGGTACACCAAAATGAGTTATGATGTGGTTGAAGAGGAATAGAGCTGCAGTACGACCATCATTCAGGAAGGTAGGCATAGCATCAACCCATTTGGTGAAGTAGTCGACAACAACGATGATGTAACCCTGCCCCCCGGCTGAGGTAGGCTTACACTGCATGAAATCGATGCCCCATTTGGCAAAGGGGCCGATGGCGATAATAGGGTGCAGCACCATAGGGTGGGTGCATGCCTTCTTGTTAAAGATTTGGCAGGGTGGGCATTTTTTGACGGCCTCGATGCAATCTTTGAAAATCGAGGGCCAAAAGTAGTCGGCATGTAGGATTTTTTGGGTTGTGGCCATCCCGGAAAGGTGACCGCCATAGGCGCCAAGGTGACAATCATTCAAAATGCGTTCACCCTCCTCGTGAATCAGACATAGCTGAAGGATGGTGTCAATACCATGACGATACAAAGTGTTGCCGAGAATGATATAATGGCGAGAGTGGTGATGAATGCATCGACGCTCTTCGCGAGAGATGTTGGGCTGAAAATGTTGGGTTTGAAGGTAGAGGAGAATGTCTCTGTACCAAGGATCAGAGGTGCCGATGAGGAAGAGAGATTCGTCGGGGAGAGGATCTCTAGGTTCAATGTTTTCATTGGCACGAGGGAGAGCACAGATGAGCTCAGAAAACACCAGGGACTTTTTGGCTTTAACCTTCGTAAACTCAAGATCGAATTCTTGAAGAATAACGATCCATTTTGAATATTTTCCCCCAAGTACTTGACGTGTCAAGACGTGGTACATAGGGTTGGAGTCTGCGATTACCGTGGTAGTGCGTAATAAGATGTAGTGGCAGAACCTTTGGACAGCGATGACGGCTGCCATAGCCAGTTTCTCAACATGCGAATATCTGAGTTCAGGTCCAGATAAACTCTTGTTCAGATAATAAATCACATGTTCTTCGTCGTTGGGGTCTTCTTGAACTAACACCATTGCGATGGTGGAAGTAGAAGCGGCCAAGTAAAGGATACAATCCTTTGTATATTCAGGGGGATGTAACAAAGGTGCATGAGTCAAAGTGTGCTTCAGAGCGTCGAATGACCGTTGAGCAGCGTCGTCCCAGATCAACAAAAGGGACATTCTTTTGCAGTAACCACATAAATCCTTTAGTGATCTCGGCATAGTTGCAGATGAAACGACGAAGAAAGTTTGCTTTGCCTTGCAAACTCTGAAGTTGGGTTAAATTGGTAGGTGGAGGTAAGGCTAAGATGGCCTTGATATTTAAGGGATCCACCCTGATCCCATCTTTGGAGACAATGAAACCGAGGAGTCGATCGAATTCGACAGCGAAAATGCATTTGTGTGGGTTCAGACGGATACGGTAGAACCGACATCGAAGAAAAATCGCTCATAAATGATCAATGTGATCAGATCGATTTAGCGATTGTGTAGGTAAATTGTCGAGATACGGTTCTGCTATATGTTTGATGTCATGAAAAGCGTACGACATGGCTCGCTGGAAAGTAGCGCCAGAATTTTTAAGGGCAAAAGGTAGCTTTCGGTAGGCGAAAGTACCCCAAGGGCAGATGAAGGTTGTCTTATGTTGATCAGCAGGTAAGATTTCAATCTGGTTATATCTAGAAAAACCATCCATGAAAGAGAAGATTACGCTCCCCGTGCAATTATCGATGATTTGATCGATGAAGGGCGTAGGGTAGTTGTCCTTAGGACAATATTTGTTGAGATCTCGATAGTCAATGCAAACATGGATGGTCCCTTGTTTCTTAGCAACCAGAACAAGGTTGGAGACCCATTCGGTTAGAGGGACGGGATAGATGAAGCCATATTTTAGAAGTTTTTCAACTTCTACCTTTATAGCTGCGATTTTCTTGGGATGAATCGGGCGAAGATTTTGTCGAACCGGTTTTGCGTCAGGGTAGGTTTTGATTTCATGTACGACGATTGAAGGGTCGATCCCTGGCATTTCCTCGTAGCTCCATTCGAATACATCGTGGAATTCCTTGAATAAAGCAGTGTAAGAAACCACTTCGTCGGGTGTGCAATTAGCACCAAGGTTGATGTTTTCCACGATACCTTCTTTGATTGAAATGTCAATCGTGATCCTAGTAGAGATGTTACCCATGTTCCCCTCACAGAGAGTATCTTGTGTGAGGATAGGAGATTGCGGAGCTTCGGTAACATCGGGAGGGAAGACAGATCAAATGTCTTGGTGGATTGCTTCCAAAGGCGGAAGAAAAGGGGATCGATGGAGGTTATCATCCTAGGGTAGATCGTCAATGCTAATAATTTCCATGATAGATTCATTCGAAGGAAAAATTTGGGAATTGTAATCAATGGCAGATGATAGGGAATCCAACCACGAGGGCACCGAGTAAGTATCGGGTGCCAATGAATGTGAGGTATTGGAAGAGGGAGAGGTAGATTGAATAGTTACGTATGCGGCCTCGGCTGGGCTAAGTGATATCGTGTCACCAAGCACATCGAATTCCAAAGGACTAGGCACAATCCAGGGGTCAGATGATTCCAAGGATTGATAAGGCATAGTCGAGATCATATTGACGGCGGAAATATGATGTGCGGTAGGTGAAAGTGGTTTAGGGAAGGTACCCATGAGGCTAGAATCTTTTAGTAAGCCAACACCAACGCTTTCGTACATAACCAGGTGGTCTCCAAAAAAAGGAATGTTGTTGGTAGCAGGGATGCGAGCGTCGGGTGTGTAGAAATCAAGCTGATCGATGGTAACAATTTTTCCTTGATGGGGGAGCTGTACACATCGAAACACTGATGAGGCAATGACAGTCATAGCATAGAACCAACTTCTTCCAAGTAGTAGGCTGTAATCGAGGGGAGCATTGACCACCTCGACGTCAACCGTAACAGTTTTTCTGCCCAACTGAACGGCTAAGGATTGTAATAATCCGTGAGAATGAAAACCTCGTCCGTCGAAGGTGTGTAACATGGTAGCAGATTTGTTAAGGGCAGGTGATTTCAAGCCTTTCCAACAAGCTAGAGACATGACACAAGTGGAGGCTCCCTCATCCAGGATAGTCTGGTGGATTTGTTGATTGTGAACAACAACATCAATTTGGAAAGCTACCTGGTGGGAGAGTCGCGGTTGATGATCATCCAAATTAAACGTGAGGTTGTTTGATGACTCAGGATCAAAAGCGTTGATAGCAGCTAAGAGCATTCTACGTTGGCTGGGGCAGTGTTGTAGAACTTCCAAGGCAGACATGGCACACGGGACTTGAGCCAAATCTTCTACAATGTTGTAATTTTGGGCAGCCCATGAATTAGGATTGAAGGTAGATTTCCAGATGGTGCTCTTAGGAGGGCCTAAGATGGAGTCAAAAGACGGTTTCTCAATCTGGAGTGGCCCGGATGGAGGGATAACAGATGGAGGATTGGCGGAGGATGGTAATAGGTCTGACGGAGAACCGTTAGCGATATTCGGCTTGTCAGGTTTAACTAGCGTGTCATATGTCACAGAGCGAGTTGTTAGATTAACTCTGTTAAACATGTAAATGTGGGCACTTGTCGAGGCCTCATCATGGGGTTGGTTGGAACTGCCCCCCAGCGTGGGGGTTTGTGAAACCAAAGATTGTTGCTGCGGAAAAGGATGAGTGAGCACAGCGGGTTGTGAATTTCCCTTGAAAAGTTTGGCCACTTCATCGCGATGTGGGCATTCTTGAGTGTAGTGATCCTCACAACAAATGAGACATGGGAATTTCGGTTTTCGTTGCAGTTGTTTTCCGGCAGCAGGAGTTTGCGGTTGGGTCTTGGGTTGTTCATTATTGTTGTTCTTCTTTGGTTTGTTTCTCGCTTTCTTCTTGCCCCCAAGTTGTTGTGAATGGGTTGACTAGATCGCATTCACATCAGAGACCTGAGTTTGAGGGGGGGTAGAAGAGGGTGCAGTCGAACTGGGAGAAGCCGTGGAAGCGGGTCGCTGGATCGTTCCAGTAGATTGGGTAGTAGATTGAGTTTTGACGGAGCCAATAACTCCATCCACATGCGAAGCAGTTGATGGTTTGGATGGATCGTTAGTGGCACAGGTAGCATTCGGTATCAACTCATATAGAGTACCAAATTGCAAATAGACTAAGTCTAAGTACTGAGCTCGGGTAGTATCTTCTTCCTCGGTGACTACACCACCCATGGCAACGTCACGAGCAATCTGGGGTAACAACGATTTCGTGAGCCATTCTGCTAATAATTGGTTAGGAATGACCGCTTTGATTAGCCTTTGTCGTCATCTCCATTCATGAATGTGATCGAAGATATGTATGGAAGTTGTCTGACGAAGGGAGTTTAATAGTTCAGTACTCGTCTCGTATCGAATGGGTAGTTGGAAGTGCGTGAGGAAGGACATGGCGAGGGAGTTGAAATCGTAAAAAGATGTGCATGGTAATTCAATATACCATTTCGCTGCAGAACCCGTAAGTGTTCGTTGGAAAAGACACAAACGAATCGAATCGTCCATGAGGGAGTTGGATGAACACCACAAATGGAAGGTCATTACGTGGTTGTTCGGGTCTTCTCCGAACTTTCCGTCAAATTTTGGGATATCAGAAGGAAGTTTAGCTGGAATAGCTGGCCAAACCGGAGAATGATAAATAGGATCATTAGTTAACTGAGACAAGCCTGGAAGGTCCAGGGTAGCTAGAAAAGGTAATTATCGGTTAACCTGTGGGTAATGTTGGTGTGGCAGAGGGACACCAGTGGGGCCCAATACTGGGTTATGTGGATAATTATAACTCGTGGACCCTCTCATGTGAGGTTGGTTTTGACCAAGGTAAATAGGATTTGAGATGTTTTGAGAAGCATGTGTGAGCGGAGGATAATCGGATGGGTTATGTGGATAATAGGGTGGGTTTGGCATTTGTCCATAAGGGGGTTGTTGCGGGGTATGAACATTTTTTCTTGTCGAGAACTATGGGTTTCCTTGGGAAAGGACGTTCCATGGATTGGGTGCAGCGGACACATTTTGTCCATGTGGTTGATGGTAGACTCCAGATTGAGGCTACCCCCCAGCATGAGGGTGTCCCCTGAGTGGAATTTGTCCTCCCGTGGGAGGATTCCCCCCAGCATTAGGGTTACCCCCGAATGGAATTTTTCCTCCGGTGGGAGGATGCCCCCCAGTTTGAGTTAGAGTTCCTGAGATCTGAAAGCCAGACGTCAATGACTGACCAGTGTTGCCGAGCGGTTTGGGACCACCAAGACCGATCCCTCCGGGTTGTTGGATAGGTATGGAACTTCCCAGTATAATTTGGGTAGTAGTTTGGGTAGTGGTGGGAGCGGGAGCATTCCATTCCCTGAATCCAAAAGGGAGTGTAGGTCTTGGTGTTATAGGTGTGCCAATGGGAGCTTGATTAACTACCGTGTTACCAACAGGGATAGTCGGAATGTGTGGGGCCATTGTCGAATGGGCCGTCTGGAGGGGAATAGTAGACCTTGGGCCAATGGACGGTGTGTTCAGACCAATAGGTGGTGTGGCTGTAAAAGTGATGGTACCAGTGAAGTGATTTGGGGGTACAATGTAGGAAAAAGCTGTATCGACACCTTCCCCTGTTTCATAAAGATCTCGCACTAAGCGTGGTGGACTTCGAACAACATCTGCAGTCCAAAAAGGGTCATTGGCTAAAGGGTTTTTAGAAGACCCATCCAGAATGTCAGAAGGATTGACGACAACAAATTCTCCAGTGGAATTTAGGTGGAGGATCTATCGTTCATATCCCTCTGGAATGCAGTAAGCTTCCGGAGATTCTGAAACAATTCGAAAATTCTCCAAAGGAATGGGAACTTCTTCCTGGGAAGTTGTAGTATTTTGAACCTCGCTCTGTTGAGGAGATTCCTCCATAGAATGAGGGAGTAAAGGGGTGTTTCCTTCCATATTTTCTGGAGGAAGTCCCTGTAGACTCTGCGAGTGTTGTGGAGGGTCGATGTTGGCGAAGAAGTGTCGACGGAAGAAATCTATGACCAACTAACGAAAAGAAACAACACACGCTAAAAAATCTAAGAATCACAACCAAGTAAACAAGACCTTCTTTTGATGACCGTACTAGTTGGTGATGAAATCCAACATCACGTGATCAAATCCAGAAGGGGAGGGATAGGGTGGAACAGTTACAATGGCGACCTGCTTAACGGACTTACGCCTTGGTGCAAGCTTCCACACAGTAATTGTGGATTTACCCTCCAAGGAGCCCGAGTGAGTTTGACCAATGTCTGCTCCAGGTACAGTGAGACTTCCCGTCACCGTCACCTTGTGTAAGACCCTAAATATTATGGCCACTAAGGTTACCAATTCGCAGTCAGCCCTTGGGCGAGAACAGTCGACAGTCCGATCTGAACGTACGGGTAGGGTATCAAGCCCGAAATCAACTAAAAGGCTTCCACGCAGTAATTGTGGATTTACCTTGAAGTGACCCCCATAATACGATCTGACCACCACAATCAGTTAAACCATGGAGGGTTATTCCCCGTAGCTTACCCAAATGCGACCTCGTGCATAACCCCTGTGTGAGAGGGGGATCCTAGGCAGACTTATACGATAATTGGATTTTACTCTCCCTATCTCAGGATGCTACTATTTGTTTTGGAAACTTTGGAGAGTTATTCTCACAGCCTAATCCAAAGTACTAAGCCTAGTCTACTGTTGGTGGAGGATCCTAGAAAAGAAAAAGTTCTAAATAACTTTTAATTAGCGTTGATTTTATGGTCGTTCTTTACGCAAAGGGGTGCATGGAAGTGAAACAAATGGAATTATGACTCAGACCCAAATAATTCATCAAATATGATAAGTAGTCATTTCCTTTCAATGAACATCTATCTAAGGGAGAGAGAAAGCTCCTTTGACTAACAAGCATGAATACAGAGTGTCCTCAAACAATTCTCAATCAAATCTTGATGTGATGCTAAAACTTTTGAGATTCCTTCTAATATGCACAATCAATCATGAAGATGCTTTTTATTGTTTGCATATGAATAATGATCAATTCAACACAATGCTCGTCTTGCTAATTATCTTCTTGTATGAATGAAAACCAAACTATCACAAGCAAAAGTCATACAAACAATACACTCTTTCGTTGCAATCAAAACGAAAAGTGAAAGAAAAGAAACAATCAAAGAGAAAAACAAACTTCACACCCAAAAGAAAAAATTGAAGAACAATGATCTTAACTAAAATCGATATGAAGAGGTCTGTAGGCCTTTAATGACCTTCACCAGGGTTTTTACTTAGTTAAACAGAGATAAAGACAATGCATGAGTCTTGGACTCTAATCAACATAAAAACTCAATAACAATAGTGAAGAAGGCTACAAAATCCAACTAGTAAGATGTTCATTCTTCAAAAAAGATACATGTCAAGGCTAAAAGGGAAGAAACATTGACTCACAAGGTTACTCAGCAGAGGAGACACAGCGGAAAAACCCAGAAAAAGCAATTCTGGAAGGTTTTTTGGGCCAAAGAGGGTTGGCGCTCTGTTGCCAAAGGCAAGGAGCATTATAGCGCTCTGTGCAAGGCTATGGGGGAGCGCTGGTGCTCTGTTAACACAAGGACAGGGGTGTCAGGTTCAAAAACTCCCATAAATGTCAAAAAATCAAAAAATTGCAATTCAATTTCGACGATTATGCTGAGTGTGATGGGGTAAGGAGCCAATCAGCTCATGAAACCAATCAAAAGAGGAGTGAACCAGGTCTGAAACAATCAAGGGGGTAGAACAAGGTCAATGAGGAGAAATCAAAACAAGAAGTTTCTATTTGAGTCTATCTCCCCAGTGGAGTCGCCAGTTTCTGTTGTAGTAAAATCTCCCTACAGACAGATAGATTGCCTCAAAGAGCTTGACCCTAACTCTAAGATAGAAAATGATTAACGTGGACACTGACTTCCTTTCAAATCTATCTAAAATAACACATGAGAAGGAAGGATGACAGAAGTACCTTTTTATCGACGTTTGTCCCTGCACGCTCCGAGTTGCGCTCCAATCCTTTTCTCCTCGCTGAGTTCTGCAGACAAACAAGACACAACCACTTCCTACTCTATTGATATTAGATTGAAAATAGATCTATCAATTAATGATAAGTTCATGTGAAATTATACACAAACTAGAAAGAAACAGGCCAAGCGTGTCATATTAATGAGAATAACGACAGCAGTACTTACAATCGTAGATGCGAATGCGACAGCTTCGTCAAGTCCTCTTCGTCTAACCCTTGCCTAAAATATCCACAACCTGGATAACAACAGCTTCAATTCTCACTCTCCTTTGGTTGACTGTGTATTTCCTCCAAGATCATAAGTTTCATACCAGCAGTTCTTCCCCCTTTCCACCATCATAAAGCCTGCTTATATAGGTTAAGAGAAGCTTAACCTCTTGAGTTATCTTTAGAACAAGTTGGGAACTTCCTCCTTAGATCAGGGATCTCTTGATGAAACCAAGAATTCGAACACAACTGCCTCCTAATCTTGAAAGATCCTCCCCTTATTCTCCTCAACGGGCCAACTACTACCTCATATTAGGCAGCGCTCCCTCAGAAGGGGCATAAAAGCGTTGTAGCACTCCCTGGTAAGCTTTAGGGGAGTGCCAGCGCCTTCAAGATGAGTAGCGCTTCTTCAAAGTGGGAAGGGGAGTGTTATAACGCTCCCTGAAGCCTTGTAGAGGAGCACCAGCGCTCCTAGGGCTGATATAAGGGAGCGCTCCCCCTCAAAACCTTTGTTTCAGAGCTCTCTTCAGGTGTTAAGAGTTATTTGACTTCAGTAAACCAGTTCTCCTTCTTCAAATCAAGCATATGAGATGTTATAAGTGTCTCCTTAGTGTCGTCGACATGTAAGTATGTTTGAACATCATTTGTGACACTTACGACAATTGAGAGGAACATGCGACACTTATCCAGCTGAGTAATTTTGACGTGTAACAACAGTTTCGACGTTGATATGTTGTATCAATTAAGGGAAAGAAACTCCACCACCCTAGAGGACATGTAGAAAAGCACAGTATGTGTAGAGGCCAACCTGCTGGCTAAAAGGGCACGACAGAGGACGGAGAGGAGAGTTTTGATTAAAGAGGAACCTTCCACATCTTCTTCTGACACCAAACTGGATTCCTTAGCTAGAGCAATGGAAAGGATGATGGAGAGACTTATTATAGCAAAAAGAAACCCTCTTAGAGAAAACCAAGCTACTCCACAAATTCAGAATCCTAACTTCAGAAGAAATCCTCGTCAAATCAGGAAGAGAGATCCTAGGGATCAAAGAGAACAGAGGGGTATTGATTAACAGATCAGACCACCCCTACAGGAAAATTATTCCGATGAAGGTGAAGAGGTAATTGAAGAATTAGAGGACACACACATAAACCTCATGGGCATTCACGATAACGAAGCCATTTTCCTTACTCAGGAAGAGCAAGAACTTTTCCTTCTTTCTCAAACAAAGTTGAGTGAGGAAGTTGAAGAGACCGAACAATAGGCATTTGAAAATGCCATTATAGAGATACATAGGTAGTACAATCTGCAAAGTAAAAAGATAGATGAAAATTCCCCAAAAAAGGTAGTCGAAACGAAGAAAATAGTCGAAACCAAGAAAGATCCCGAACCTTCTACCAAGAAGGTCCTCGAGAAAGGTAATGTTGAAACTCTAGCAAAAATAAACCCTACCATTTTACAAAGATCAACCTAGAATAAGGTTTCATCAACCAACTGAACAAATACTTCCGCCCAAAAAACTATGGTGGATAGATCAGAATTGTTGAGCCAAAGCAGAGCACCTACTCCTTTTAGCCTCGAAGGGGAATTAGCCAAAGTGAAAATTCCCATTCCCCTTTCCGAGTTGATGAGTAATAATGTTTACCAATCACAAGTGATCAAAGCATTGAGCATTGAGCCTGCTATAGGCACGAAAGCCTTAACCGTTGGATCGTCGAATCATTCAGACATGGTAAATCTTACCGATGATCAACTTGAACTCCTGTTTGGCCCTGAAGTTGATGCTCAAACTGACACTGGTGTTGTTTCCCCTTTTTACATCAGCCTTAATATACACAACCTGATTCTGCACAATGCTATGTTATATTTGGGTGCTTCCCATAACCTGATGCCTAAAGCAGTGATGGAAAAACTGGGACTCGAGGTCACTAGACCTTACAATGATTTACACTCTTTTGACACCAGCAAAGTCCGATGTATCGGGTTGATCAAGGACTTATGTATCACCCTAGTTCAGATTCCAACAAAAATCATGGTTATGGATGTTGTGGTCATGGACATTCCCTTGAAATATGGTATTTTGTTTTCCAGGTCTTGGGGGGACAAGTTGAAAGGCACGTTGCAGTTGGATATGTCATATGCCACCATCCTAGTATTCAGACAAAAGAAAAGACTGTACAGAGAGATGTTGATGAAATATATGGTCAGCAGCCAGGAAAAGCCCCATAACTATCCTCTGTACTCTACTCACTCTGATCTAGATTCCTTCATCCTATATAATGATGACAATACGGGAGAACAAATCGCTTAGATAGAAGAAGATACATTTAACCTGAACAAAGGCCAAGAAATCACTAAAGAAAAAGGGAAGAAACTCGTAATAAGTGAAGAATTGCTAGAAGATTTCTTGAGCATGGACTTCGATGGAGCTGTGAGCAAAGAAGGAGCTGGAGTAGGAGTTTGGTTGCACAATCACAAATCCAAGTATTTGGAAAACCATTCTTACAAACTAAATTTTCAATGCACTAACAACATAGCCGAGTACGAAGATTTGATGCTCGGCCTAAAACTACTAAAGAAGGTCGGTACCAAACAAATCATGGTAAGAGGCAATTATGAATTAATTATCAAACAAATTAAAGGTGAGTATGCAACAAAACATCCCAGGCTTATAGCTTATAGAAACATTGTTTTGGATGCCCTTCGATGTTTTCTGAAGTTGATTTCCAGGTGATGCCCAGGGGACAGAACATTTTAGCAGATGGGTTAGCTACGTCAGCAACTACATGCAAGATACCTTTTTGTTGCACTCGACCATACATGGTGGAGGTGAAGTGCAGACCGAATATCCTGGACAACATCATATACTAGCAAGTATTTGGGAACGATGATCAAATTGAAGATTTTATACAATGCAAAAATGATTTCGAGTGTACAAACATAGACTTAGAAAACGACAATGAAAATGTAAATAAATCTGTTTTTGGAAATAATAGTGTAAATAAAATATATTCAGAAGAATCAGGTGAAGATGATATAGATTCTGATGTTTTTCATTTAAAGATCAATGTTTTACCTAGGGGTTTAGTTCCATTAGAAGACTTATTTGATTTTAATGACGTAGCTAAAAAACCTAAAATTGAAGCCAGTGGGAAAGAGGTTGAAGACTGTAACATAGGGACAAAAGAGAAACCCAAGATGGTAAAACTTTCCAAATCTTTACCCCCTGAGAAGAAACTCAAATATATTAAACTTTTCAAGGAATATGTGGGCATGTTTGCTTGGGGTTATGAAGACTTAAAATCTTATGACACAAGTATCATTCAACATAGGATCCCGATAAAAGAAGATCGAAAACCTTTCAGACAGAAACTTAGGAGAATCAATACCAAGTTACTTCCCCTGATAGAAAAAGAAATAAAAAAGGTGTATGATGCTAAAATCATAGTTCCTTTACGATTTTCCAAATGGGTTTCAAACCTGGTCCCGACCCGAAAGAAAACTGGGGAAATTAGGCTTTGCATTGATTTCCAAAACCTAAACAAGGCTTCCCTAAAGGACAACTACCCGCTACCAAAAATGGACCATATATTACGAAAGGTAGTTGGATCCAGCCGAATCTCCTTACTAGATGGTTTCTCAAGCTATAACCAGGTTCTCATTCACCCAGATGATCAACATAAAACAGCTTTCACAACACCTTGGGGTACCTTCATGTACGTGAAGATGCCTTTCGGTTTGATGAACGCTGGAGACACTTTCCAAAGAGCGATGTACATCAATTTTGTGGAAGAACTTGGAAGATTTATTTTCATTTATCTGGACGACGTAACTGTTTATTCCCAGTCCGATGAAGAGCACTTACAACATCTCCGACGAGTGTTTGAGAAATGAAGGAAATTTGGGATTTCTCTAAATCCTAAGAAAAGCCTTTTCGGATTAGAGGAAGGTAAACTGTTGGGGCACATAATCTCTAAGGATGGAATTAATATAGATCCCAACTAAATAGAATCCATTCAGAAACTAGAACACCTAAGGAATATCAAAGAGTTACAATATTTCATTGGAAAAATAAACTTTCGGAGAAGATTCATACCTAACATGGTTGAGCTTCTCAAGAACATCACCAACATGTTAAAAAAGGACACAAAAATAAAATGGGGCACTGAATCCAAGAAGTCTTTTGAACAAGCTAAACATGCACTCACACAAGCTCCAGTCTTGATCAGTCCTGACTTCACCAAGGATTTTTACCTTTTTTCTTTCGCTTCTGAACATACCATTGCAGCAGTATTACTACAGAAAAAAAGAGAAGGGTATGAACAACCCATAGCCTTTTTCAGTAAATCTTTAATAGATTCTACTTTGAATTATAAAATAATGGAGAAACAAGCTTTTGCCCTAGTAAAAGCCATAAAGGATTTTAGATTATATTTCTCCATTCCCACACCATCGCATACGTTCTAAACGCAGTAGTGAAGGATATTTTAACCCGGGACAATCCAGATGGCAGAAGAGGAAAATGGATTTCTATTATTCTGGAGTATGACATAGAGATTAAGCCTACTAAACTGATTAAAGGTCAAGGTCTAGCAAATTTAATGGCACAATCCAATTTCCATGCTCTTGATATTAATTTCTTAGCTGCAGTAGATGAACAAGGAGAGCAGGTGACTCCTAGCATGAAAGAGGTATTTATGAACTCTCCATGGTACACAGACCTGATATTTATTTTGCATAACTTACAAGCTCCCCCTGGTATAACCAAAACTAAAGGTAGGTTTTTGAAATTGAAAGCACTAAAATTTTGCATTCTAGAAGGCAATCTTTATTGGAAGGATCCTGGAGGTATTTTTTTGAATTGTTTGTTAAAGGATGAAGCTGACAAAGTATTGCAGGATTTTCATGTAGAAGACTATGGTGGTCACCTGAGATAGAAGACCACAGCTAATAAAATCCTCAGAGCTGGGTTCTATTGGCCTACACTATTTTCTAATGTGCATCATAAGGTGACTTTGTGTCATAAATGTTAGGTGTTTGAGGGAAAAAATAAGCTCCTCCCTTTTCCCCTGAAACCAATCTCTGTTGAAGATCCTTTCCAGCAATGGGGATTAGACTTTATCGGATAAATACATCCTCCCTCTTCAGGCCAGCACAGGTGGATTCTTACTGCTACGGACTATTTCACAAAATGGATCGAAGTTGTACCAAGCAGGAAAGCTACTGATTCTATCATTATTAAATTTTTAGAAAATAATATCTTGTCTCGTTTTGGGTATCCAAGAAAAATTATAACTGACAATGCAGCTGCTTTCCGATCCAATAAGCTCATAAATTTTTGCAACTAGTATCATATCGATTTGGGACATTCCACATCTTATTACCCTCAAGGAAATGGGCTAGCAGAGTCA
Organism: Picea engelmannii; assembly: GCA_009831015.1. Lineage (NCBI taxonomy): Eukaryota > Viridiplantae > Streptophyta > Pinopsida > Pinales > Pinaceae > Picea > Picea engelmannii. Next base: position 76,966 of record ML809430.1, on the reverse strand, counting down.
TCCAATAAAACTTTGGTGAACATTATTAAGAAGACGTTTCAAGAAAACAAAAAGTCATGGCATAACAAGCTGGTTTTCACACTATGGGCCGATAGACTGACCATGAAGAGGTCAATTGGTATGTCTCCATATCAGTTGGTCTATGGCACTGAAGCAGTTTTTCCTACCTCCTTAGGGGTTCCTATCATGAAACTACTGCAAGAGATGAAAACCGAGACGAATGATTCCAAAAGAAGGATAAACTAGATGATCCACTTGCAGCAGTCCAGAGAAGAAGTATACAACAAAACTCAGGTTATCTAGGAGATAATAAAAAAGATCTTTGATAAAATAACTAAAGAAGATGACTTTGAGCTAGGTGACCTGGTTCTAATATGGGATGCCCGAAATGAAGATAAGGGGAAGCATGGAAAATTCAACAGTCTATCGAAGGGACCTTACATAATTCATACATTCATAGGAAATAATGCTTTCCTACTCAACAACAACGATGGGACCAATCTTCCAGGAGGACCTATGAATGGCATAATGTTGAAGCACTACTCACCTCCTCAGTAGGGACCTTGAGTCACACCTTTCCATTGCACAAATCATTTTATTGTGCTTACAAGTTTTTGAGTGAATAATTTTGATCAGATGGTTGACGCCCGCAAAGAAGGCCCTAAACCACTGAACATTGTCATCAAACTTTCAAAAATAATAAAACAAATCAAACAACAAAAGCAACTGTGGAGAAAGTTTTTCAGAACATTAGAAAATAGGATCCTTGGCACTTCACAAGGAGAGTACCATCCCCAAGTGGAGTCGTTGTTATAACCCTATAATTTGTAGGATCAACTGGCAACTGAAAATTTTATCCTTTCATTTTTTTGGTTGCCAAATGATTTTTCATTCTGCAAATAATTTGAGAAAAAATAAAAGAAAAGAAAGAAAAATAATAAAAGAGGGCATAAAAGAAATTTAAATAAAGCCCCTTGCAATAACAATCACTTGGTCCATACAGTTTAAGCATGGCCAAGTCCTTTAAATTGATGTTGATAGGAGTAATGAATAAGCTTGGCTAAACTGTTTAATCTTAGCCAAGAAAATTAGGTTAGCTAGTGAATAAAGTTGACCAAACTGCCTAATGTTGGTCAAATAACCCCAAGATAGAGTAATTTCTTAGTCCAATTGTTTAATCTGAGCTAAATTTCATAGGTAATTAGGTTAGAGCATAGGGTAGTTTTCTTTATCTCAATCAAACAGGCACTATGATCGATGTTGAACCCTATCTTTGATGTTTGAAAGTTGAATGCCTAACCCCATGGTGATAAAAACAGGGAAAGATTGGACAAACCCACTTAAATCTCTTATCCTAATTTTTTAGAGAAAATATGAGTTTGCGCTCACAGGTTAAAAAAAAATGCACAGATAAACAGCTGAGGTGCTAGTGCTCAGATCCATAGTTGATAAGTTTTTCTGGACCCCCCCTCGGTCGTTCTATCTTTAACGGTTGGGGGGGGGTGTTGGGTGTGTGTTATATTCTTTGCACGAGTAGTAGTGAAATATGTCGGCCCGAGAAAAAATTTCGGGCCAACATATTTCTGCCGGGCCGACATATTTCCGGGACGACATATTTCCAGGACCACATGATATTAGGTGGTTTTTCGGCACATAGTTATTTGCCGACGGTTTTCTATTTCCGGTTAAGGAATTAGGGTTTTGGACTAATCCAGGTCATTGGGTTAGGGTTTTGGATGCCGCTGGCTCCTATATGTATATTGTATTGTAAACAATGTAAAACAAGTATGAATATAATATATGCTAGTTTTCCCAGTTTGGGTTTCCAGGTGAAAAATCTTTGTGTAATGTTTGTATTTGCCATTGTATCTTTTCTGTTCTTTTCTAAATATCAATTTGCAGTAGATGTTGTACAAGGTTAGAATTTACATTTGGTATCAGAGCTTTATTGGCTTCAGGGGGACGCCTTTGTCATCAAGGGTTTGGCTCGGGACTGTGATAAGCCTTATTAAAGTGGGAGATCTACGGTATTGTTTTTCAGGTGAAAAGAAATGGCAAGCAATTCAAAGATGGAGATCGAGAAGTTTAATGGGAAAAGATTTGAGTGGTGGAAGCTCAATATGGAAGATCTTTTGGTGGACAGAGATCAGTGGATCACAGTAGATCCAGGTACGACACCTACAGGAACTTCTGCAGATGACTGGAAAAAGACGGATCGAAAGGAAAAGAGCACAATTATATTGTGTCTCTCCGATTCAGTATTACTGAATGTGTCAGAGGAAGCTACAACCAAGGATTTATGGGAAAAGTTGGGGAAGTTGTATCAGTGTAAGTCCCTGGTAAATAAACTATTCCTGAGAAAGAAGCTATATAACTTGAGGATGAGAGATGGAGACTCGGTGGCAGAGCATTTGAACGCCTTCAATACTGTGGTAAGTCAGTTAGTATCCATTGATATTAAAATTTCAGATGAAGATAAATGTATCAGTTTGTTGTGTTCTTTACCAGACTCGTGGGATAGTCTGGTTGTGGCCATAGGTAGTAATACCACTTCTTTGAAGTTTGAAGAAGTGGTCTCGTCCTTGTTGTCGAAGGAGATGAGACGAAAGAATATGGAAGGACATAGCACAGATGCATTATTTGCAAGAGGACGTTCCTAGGAAAGAAATAAATCTAATTTCTCAAGTGGGAGATCTAAGTCTAAGGGTAGATCTAA
>ML809430.1:40538-70473 GCA_009831015.1 Picea engelmannii | reverse complement strand
AATGGGGGGGGGGGGGGTCTGGAATGGAGTGATTTTCTAGTGGGCCCTCTTCTTTACGTGGTAGGAATCCGTTGCTCCATACTCCTGCCACGTACCACTTACAAATTTTTGAAATACCCTTCGTCACCCCATGACATCATTTTCCACTTTTTCCCCTAAGGGTCACGTCTCATAACTCTATCAGTCCATTTCCCCTGTTTGCCCATTACAGGTCCCTCCACCATGGTCACTTCCCAATCAACACCCACCATGTCACCCGGTCGTATTCATCATTCATTATTACCTGCCATCTCACGCTCCAAAAGACCCATTGGCCATTTATTACTGGCTAACTTATCTGTTAGCTTGCTGATCTATCCCTCGTGCCTAACAGGTATCCATTTTCTCAAAACCACTATTTCTGTTCATTCTCCCATTGCTTACTTTTTCCTCGCACCAGAGATATTATCCATGTCTTACCTCTATTCCAGTCAACCGTCCAAAACCGCAGCCATCCCCACTAACGTTGTTTTTTAATTGCAGGTATTTTCACAGTGATGGCACCAAAATCCAAGAAAGCAGAAGTCGAGGAAAATCCTTTCCTCCCACCTCCTGTTGATCTTGACAGAATCCATTTGGATGACAAAGATCATTTAATCGTAGACACAAGGTGCAAATTCAACTTCGCAGATTTGTAGTCATGGCTCAAAGAGACTTTCTTAGATCAGAGCGATGAAATTGGGCTCTGGGAGTCCAACCTTCCTCTGTATATTTTCCCCCAGGTTCACCATTTCCCTGAATTCACTCTCAAATGTTAGGCTCATTACCTCCCCGACCAAAGAGCCATAGTATCTTCATCAAGAGAAACTATGTTCTTCATTACACCAGAAGCCATTGATTAGATGATGTAGATACCCAGAGTTGAATCTGTGTCCCCTTTCAATCTCGAAGTCATCACAGAGTTGTACCAGAAAATATCATTCCCTCAGAGAGCCCATATTTTTTAGCTTTTCCTCCCTCAGGCCGCCCAGCTCCCCAAGACAAATCCTCCATACCCTTCCTCCCTGTTCTCAAAGAAGGGAAACCAAGTCATTTCGTCGCTCCGTCCTCTGCTTGGTTATTTTTCTGACCAATAGGCGGATGAACCCATATTGGGTTTTTTGTCCATCTTCTCTAGATAAGAAAGACCCACCACTCAGTTCGACTACAACACTTTTCTGGTGGATAGTATTCACGAGCAGTTCTCAAATTTCCCCTCAAAAGGCATGTTCCAGTATTCCTCAATACTGGCCTACATGTTCACTTTCTTTCAAGCAGACAGGTTCTCCTTTTCAATGTAGAAAATGGACAAGGACGGGAGACCGCAGGTGGTAATAGCTTGGACTTCACTACTCAGACAAAATTCAACAGAGTTCAGTTTCAAACATTTTATCGAGTAGTTATACCATCCAGTGGTGAGCATGCTCAGCGGCAGACCTAAACCAAGAATAAATGAGGAGATTCAAAGGATCTTACGCCTCTCAGACCTTGCAAAAACTAGAGACTGGTATCTTTACCAAAACCACACCAAGATCAAAGTATATGGATGCGAGTTAGCTCCATACAAACTGCCCAAGTATCATCCAGTGAGGATATTTTCCCTGGAGTACATAAGAAAAATGATTAACTCCGATGACATACATTTTCTGTCTTTGAAAAAGAAACAACAACTTAGAATTAAAGGGCAAATAGGGTCTTTCATCTGCAATAGATGAGGCACCGGGGAGGAAGCATATAAACTATTGAAAGAAATGAAGTTTTATGTTAGTTTCATATGGCACTATGATCTGTGTGGGATAATTCTTGAGATGAGGATGAAAAATAAAAATGTCCCATATGTTCATACACCCAAGCCTAAGATAGAGAAGTTTGAAAATAAAAAAAAATGGGAGCCGAACACTCTGGTCGAGATATAACAGCAGGACCCTTCAGTCATCATCTCACAGAATACTACACCACAGGTTCCCAAGGAGAAGAGACCCAAGAAGGATACTTCACCTTCCATCACTTAAGTCTCGGATGAAGATTTCCAATTACACACCAAAAGGCCCAAAATCAGTCATACACCTGACACGGTTGGTGAAAAGGAAATCCAATCCATTGCAATTATGAAAGATGATCGGTCACTTCTGAGCACAAGAAGCAAGAAAATAGTGTCTAAATTTTAGCCTAAGAAGCCCACGAATACTCCACTAGTCGACCAGCTAAGTAAAGTAGGACCAAAGTTGAGTGTTTTTGAGAAGTATGACCTGATCAAAAAGAAAAATCAGACACTGACCAACAATACTTATGCTCAGCTTTGGAAACAGACTTCAACAACACAACACAGACTATTGTTTGCATTTGATATAGAGAAGGGTAGAATGCACATGGCTTTTCTGCAGGCACAGGTGCCAGACCCAAGAGCCATCATTGATTACAAAAGAGAAACATTTGAGTTTCATACTAGAGATGTGCATCTCGCTGATCAGATGGATCTGCACAGGAAAACTGGAGAAATCATTTTATCCACGTTGGCAAATGCTTCTATTGTGGCTGCTAAATTTTAGATATCTTTGAGCAATGTTCAGACACATCTGAAATTAGAAAAGATATCATCATTTGCAAAGATAATAGAATTAATACATTGGAAGAATTGGTCCTCAAGATCGGGTATGACCCCTCGAATTTGAAAGCAGTTGAGGAGATGTTAAAATATAAAAATGTCGATATAGAATCTCTAAGTAAACAATTGAAATTTCCACCAATGGAAGATGCACAGGAAAAGGACATAGCTGATACAAAAGGGGAAAAGGATGAGATGCTCTGGTTGATTATGGAGCAGAATGCACAGTTGAAAGAGATGGAAGCATAACTAGAAAGTTCATTGAAAGAGAAGGAACAATCAAAGCCTATGGAATTCATTCCATTGAGCGCAGGTCCACTCATAGGAGTAAGCACAACATCTACAGCGGGAATCCCCTCAACAGAAACTCCCTCAGCAACTCAACTGACAGCTCTGGAGAAGACTGTAGAACTGGAAAAATCCATGGAAGAGATGAATTTGCTAGATACAGAGATTAGCAGACTTAAAAAGGAGGTTGAGAACCTTCAGGAACTCAAGTATTCTTACCAACCAGCTACTCCAAGGAGAAACAAACATAAGACAAACTCAAACAGGAATTGCAACAACTTCAAAAGAAAACCGTGGCAGGAAAAACATTTGTTGAGGTCAAGGAAATTGTCTGGATGGACATCACCAAGTCTGTAAATGAAATATATCCTATGGTATAAATCATGTTCCTATGGTATAAATCATGTTCGAGCAAAACAAACTAGTGCAAAGAAGCAAGCAGGCTATTGATAAAATAAGAGAAGAACTGGGAGAGATGCCCACAGAAGCCACTGAGATCATTACATTCCTTAATTCAAAAACCAGAGAAGAGTTAGAGGATTTGAAAATTGAAGATAGGATGGAGACCATCCTCGAGGTCAAGAGGGTCCTGACCAAAAGAGGACTGATGCTACAGCTAGAGGACAAAGTCTAGACTATGGACATAGGAGTGCAAATATTTTTCAGCAAAATTGAAGCTCTGTAGAAGAAAGGCCTCCCTAGCTTGAGGGTCATAAATGACAAGTTAATGACATTTTCTGATTATAAAAAGAAACTAGCCACCATGGTTAAAGACAGTTTGAAATTCTCGGGAATACAGGGTAGTATCACAGGCAAGGCGTTCTTGGAAGCTTTATAGTCAGAGATCAGCATACAACACGAGATCCAATACATTTTCATCATCAAGCCAACTTTTTCCAAGTATACAGAGATGGATGAAGTATACCGAAGACTACTTAAAGTCATCATTCCCAGTCACCTTCGATGGGAAGGGCTATGCAATCTAATCGAGTAGGAGATGAGGTGTCCAAGCCCAATCAAATATCCAATCAAACAAGGTCATGCAGAGGACTCACCAACGGTTTACCCCAGAAATCAGCATGAAGATTTCAACACATCATCAAACAATTCCTAAACTTTTGTGTCTTGTTGAGTTAGTTAGCTAAATTTAGAATTTTCCATGTCCTGATCTTTAATGACAGGATCGTATGTAATTTTTTATTATAAATACTTCAAACTTTGAAGTACCAAGGGTTGATCTTTACGCCCTGTAAGCTAGAAAGACTGTAATTTTTATCAAGAGATCTTCCATTAATACAAAGGGATGTTTCACAGGATTCTCGCGTGTTATTCATTGGTGATGTTTTCTTTTCTATGTTAAATGTTTTTCTCCCTCAATTTTCATATTGTTTTCTAATCTAATCTTTTAAAGTAGCGCATGTTGCAGGATTTATCTTTGTATACCCTATTTCTGACTTTGAAAGATTTTAATGTTTATCTTTCTGATATTACAGTGAAGAAATTCTTAAATGCTTCTTTACTTTAATTGGTATTCTGATATTTTCTGTTATTCATCACTTTACTGCTAAAGAATCCAATGAATGCATTATCTTGCCCTATGAAAAGAATCTTTTAGTTTTTGTTTAGATCTCTATCTTTATAATACAGACGTCATAGCCCAATGGAGGCGTAAAACCCTTTTCAACCAACTTAACAAAAACAACAACAAACCATTCAATCTTATTTTGTTTAACTAGCCTAATATCTCAAAGTTAAAATGCAGCTAAATCATACAGAGGGATCCCTCTCTGAAGCTGGTAGGGCTAGATTCCAGTTTCAAAGTGGTTGGATAAATTTACCTATTGTAAAAATTTTCTACTCTGACAACCTATGGGAATTTACAGAGCGTTAACACTTAGCTCGAGCTACCTCAACTTTCTGCTTCGCCAGAACATCTTGCTCAACAAAATCCTGAATTACTTGCTCTGTCACAAGCCCTTCCAGGCATTGTTCTACTGTCACGACTACAGGTTCTAGCTGTGAGCCTTGTCCTTCAATCTCTTCCAAAAGTGTGCAGGATTCATCCTACACCGAATTGAGCCTCTATGTCACCTCCATGACTTTTCTCTGGATGGAACTAACCTATTGTTGGATTGTGCATTGCTCCTTCGACCTCTTCATCTTATCAAATATAGTAAGAAACCTCATTTGTGCTTGCACGATAAACGACTGTTGCTTCGCCTCCTAGAGTTGTGCTTCCAATGTCCTCAGCTTTGTGTCTTCTACAAGGTGCTCATAGGTATGTGCACTTCGATCACTTAGTTGTTTACAATCTAAGGCCAACGCCCTGATTCTTTCTATTGTGCTCCTGGCAGCTTCTTCCCTCTAATCTCACACTTCTTACGGAGTGCTAGGTACTACTTGGATTTCTAACTTTGTTACTCTTGATTGATGCTACTGAATGGCCTCAACAAGCTTCCCCACTTGCATCTTAGTTGACTCTGATTCCTCCAGTGCCAATCCCAGCATAGAGCGAAGTGCTCTAGTTACTTCCTCCTTGATCACAATCTGCTCTGCGAGCAGTTGGTATTTTTCTTCATGTATCTTCGCATTGTTCTCCTTGAACTTCGCTTGAATTTCATTTTTCTCCTTCTACGCAACTCGAAGTTTCTCTATGACCTCCTCCTTTTCTTTCTTGAAGGCCTCTGTGGCTTGCTCCATTTCTTTCTTGAAGGCCTTTGTCGCCTGCTCCATTTCTTCTTAGGCTTGACATATTCGAGCCTCGGTTTCATTTTCTAGCCTCTGTAATTGGGTGGGCTCATCCCCCAATTTTGTACTTTCTAATGAAGAAGGCACAATAAGGACTGTGCGGCTCAAATGGATAGCCTGCTATATGTTTCTGAGATCCTTCTCTATTCTGTAGTACATCAAATCCTTCTTTGCTCCATGTCTCTCCAATATGTCTTCTGAAGCGTCCTCTACAGCTTTAATGATGAGATCAACATCATCCACTGTGACATTCATCGACTGAGGCTTGTTGGCACGGGCCTTCTTTCTTACCGAAGGTTTCTCCGAGGAAACCTTCCTCTTCTGCGATGCTTCTACTGTGGTGAGGGGATCCTTTGGCAGTGTTACTTCACCTTTTTATTTCTTGTCTCCTTCTTCCCCTCCTTCCTCTTGTTTCACTTTGTCTCCTCCTCCTTCTGCAGGTGAATTAGGCATGGATTCCTCCGATGCATTGTCCTTCTAATCACTTTCTATGTTCTGCAGTTCCTCATTTTTCTTCTTTTTCTTTGCACTGATTTATTCATCATACTCAGTCCAGGTGACCAAAGCACTTCAAATGATTTTAGGGTCAGATAGTTCTGTATCTTCGAGCAGTACAAGAAATTTGGATGGCCATTCCTTAGTGATATCTACCATGTCTTCATCAATCAATTTATAATAGGACTTTATCTCCTCCTTACTTTCATCCCTGCGCACGGTGATGTAGATGAAGTGTCGGTCTACGTGGAAATTCTCTAGAGGCATGTACTGGTGCAGAGTGTTCGGGGTCATTCAGAGGAATTCTTGAATGGCGCGCTTCATCTATAGATAGTAATCGTGGAACATTGAATTTGATTTCCATTGCTTCACCATATCACTCATGTACCACAAGGTGGAGAACCTTACGGCTAATGGCTCTAATGGTTCAACTTCTAGGAAGGTTTCTCCTTCTGGCATTTTCCAAGTGACAAATTCGATTAAAATCAGTAACCAAATGAAATGAAACTCATATCCCTAGTCCTTCTCCAACTCGTTGATGAGGTAGCTCACCCAATTCATCTACATTCCTTCGACACACTTCCCTACAAGGTCAACTACGAACCATGTGACTTGCGTGGGATAGTTATTTCTGATGAACTTTCTCGCTATAAGCTGACAAGCTAGGCGCAGTGTGCCATCCTGGATGGAGGCTACCTTGTAGCCTCACTTTCCTTTCTCCACAACGCCACAATATTCCTTTATACACTGGGCCAAGGAGCGATCTTACATCTTCCCTGGGTAGAACTAGTGAGGGTTCGGTCCCTGCATGCTCAATCCAGTGATCAGGTGGATCAGTGTCGGATCCACAGTGATGTGCCTATCCAACCAAATATACCCTCCATGGTATCACGACAGGAGGATTTTAACGCAAGTGTTAACCTCCTGATGTTGGTAGAAGTGGGGGATCTTCATTACATTCAAGATTGTGGATCGTGCGAGATCCTTAATCCACGGCTGGGAGACTATCTTGGGCTTCTTCTCAATCATATTCATTAAGTATCTATGTAGCATGATCATCGAATAGCCCTTCCGGTATCTAAGGTTGAAGTCACTTATCTTGAGAGTTTGGATCAATCCCAACTAAGGTCCAACTGCACGTATCCCCTTCGGGAGGTACGCAATGATTAATGTGTATTCAAAATCTTGTGGGAAACTGTCACAGATAACCGTTCTAGCCAGAGGTGGGATGTAGTCAGGTAAGAATGACAAGATCTGCTTCACATTAGCCAGATCGTCGTGGTGCTTGCTTCTTTTCTCAGTTGCGGTTCGGCTACAACGACATGTAGTCGAAGGGGATGTTTGCAATCCTCATGTCAACGATGCTTGTATCCCCAAATACATGACTCTCTCAACCATGATGTCTATCCAAATCTCCTCTACATACTTCTCTAGCATGCTATACTCACCCGACATTCACACTGGGAACAAAATAAATTAGGTAGGCAAACGAACGAGAAAGGTAATCAAATGAATGGCGAGGTATAGATAGTACAACGATATGTGATGGATTCTTTGTCATATTAGATAATCACAAGTGGAAAAAAGTGGTCCTGGCGCAAAATCTGATGGGTTAAATAAGAAATGTCATAACGGATTCCTCCAACAGGTCAGAATGCCTCAATCAATACAATTTGGGTCGTTATGGCGCGGCCCCAATGGTTCAATGATGGTCTTTCCAGAAATAAATGTATTTCTAACTATTCTGGAGCATCATTCTAATGGTCAAGATGCCTCCAACAGTCATACAGCTTCGCCATGGTGAAGTTCCATTCTGCGTGGTTCTGCGATCTCAACGAGGTTCAAATTATGCAAGCCCACCTTCTGCAAAGTCTTTACTAGAACTTCCTGTAGTTTTTCTAACTTGGCTTTCTTCTTACTGAGATTTCTTGACTTCTTTCCCGTGATCTGAGTCTTTGTATTCCTCTTTCCATTCTTATTCTTATCTTCTCTTAGTAAAGTGACTTCACCCTGTTGAGGGTATTTCAAAGGGTTCAAAAGTGATACTTCTTTTCCTACTAACTTTGGGGTGGATGCACTTCTTTCTTGCATGGACAGGTTCTTCAAGTCTTCCTACGTTATTTCAACTTCGAAAGCTAATTCACTGGCCCTTTGTTGATTCGAATTATCCTCTTGTTCTTGTATTAGTCACTCTAGTTTTCTGGCTATAAGTCCCTTAATTCTTTCTTTTTCTATTTTGTATCTTCCTCCTCTTATTTTCTTCTCATCTGGTCTTTCTCAATCCAGGTCTTTCCTAACAAAAGTGAAAAAGGGGCATTGTTCTCAACAAACTTAATAACTTCAAATTCTTCTTCAGTCAATGTCCCATGGGCTATTATAGGTACATGATTAATTATTCCACATAGGGGTATCATCTTTCCTTTAAACAAACCTATTCTTCCTAATGAAGGAACCATAGAAGGATTTCCCAAAATTTCCCAAGTGCTTTCTGGCATAATATTCACCTATGTTTCTTCATCCAAGACACAGTCTATGTTGAAGTCTCCTATTCTTGTTTCTATGTACTTATTTTCTTTTAATATCTGTGGTAAAATGATGTCTCTGTGATGATTCAGTGTTTATTTCAGTTGTAATAACATAGTCTTTGATTCTTTCTAGTTTTCTAACAAATCCTTAGTCTCTTGACCTTCTTCATAGTTTTCTTGTCTCATGTTCATCTTTTACACTTTAGCAATCATTATTAGACAATCCAATACCTCATGACTAACAAATTTAGAACAAAGACAAGTAGGACTTGTGCCATGGCATTCCTTAGCAAGATGTCCTGGTCTTCTGCAGTTATAACACAGTGTCAATCCTCTCTTTGTTTTAAACAATCCCCAACCTTTCCTGTACTACGCACTGGGATCACAGTGGTGGACCTGCAATCTACAAAAATTATTTCTAGGTTCATGCATCCACTTGTTAGTCCAAACATTCTTTCTGTGCATAGGAATAACATATCTTTCAATATCTCTATCAGATCTATTCAGATCAAATCTTCTTTATTCTAGTTGTGCCCTAGTTTTCAGACTAGGACAAAATCTATCAAGCATACCTAGATTCATACTTTCGAAGAAAAAATTCCCACTTATCTTACCACTACCAGAGAACAAAGATTTAATATATTACCACTTTCCTTTAGATCAAGTTCCTTTCTTATCACAAAGCTTCACAAGTCAAGTAGAATACTGCGCACTAAAGCAACAGATCTGCGCACATAGATTTCTCTTTTCTTCAGATCCCAGCAATCACAGTTTTAGGTCCCAGCAATAGAACCATTTGTTGGCATAGAAGAATACCCAGGGTTTAATGCTTCAACAACACACCAAAAAAACCATAACTACCATCCCTTTCAGCAACACTTGTGAAGCAGATGAAGTCTCACCCGAGGTAGAGGCAGGGGGGTTATAGGATTCAGGTGTCTACAACCTAGCTGGGACACAGATCTATGATTACAACACTTGACAGAGCACTTGGCCAATAACATGCATTATTTATCGATCCTTACTCACATCATAGGTTAAACCCTTATTACAGATCAACTCATTACTGATCAAGATTAAGAACATCTAATCATTTATCACATAGCATCAATTCAAATCTAACATGCATCATTCATAAAGCACTAAGAAATCATAGATATATCTATCATAGATCAATATTAGTGAACTAAGTAGATAAATACATAAAAAACATGAACAACATTGCACAAATAAAATCAACAAAGGATATACGTGGTTCACCCCAGTGTGGGGCTACGTCCACCAATCTTCTTCTTCTTTATTAGTCTTTAGGATTCTTACATTCTTCTTCTCCTGTGCACAAATCCATAGAGACAAATATGAAAAGGACAGGAGATCTGCATGCACCTTGCTAGATCCTCCTTCCCTGAATTAGGTCAAGGCACAAGTCCTTACACAGTTTGTTCACAAAGCCTCTTACAATCACTTTCACTTAACTCTGCAAGTCTTAACATATTCTTTGCATGAAGCTAACTAGTCATGCACTAAGCCAATGAACTCTTCTACTTACATCGCCTAGCTACTTAGTTATAAATTACAAAAATGCTTAAGGATGGATAAACCCATGGGGCAACATCCCATACCTGTTACATAAACCCTAAAATCCCCAAAATCCTGCAAAATGGGTGAGATCCCACAATATTTTCTCTGCATGGGCTCTCCATCTTTTACCAGCCTGTCGAAGTCCCAAAAATGGTCAAACACGACCAATTTTCCCTTAAAAATTGGTCGAGCTCCAACAGTCCTCTTAGGCACACCATGCAGCCTCACAAGCTCACTGATGAAAACTCTAGCTATGCAAGGTGCCTGATATGTCGTACGCACATGAACAAAATGAGCACTCTTCTTCAGAGTGTCGACTACCAAAAATATTGAGTCATGTGTCCTTGTCGTTAGTGCCAATCCAACAATGAAATCCATCGAAATAACCTCCCATTTCAATTCCAAAATAATGTGTGGTTTTAGTAATCCTATTGGATGTCTATGTTCATCCTTCACCTGTTGACATTCTAGATATCTTGCCACATAATTGACCGTGTCCACCTTCATTCCTTTCCAGAAAAATAAGGGTTTAAGGTATGCCCTCATCTTCATGACTCTCGAGTGAGCCATGTACACTGCTCTATGGGCCTCATTCAGGATCAAACGCCTCAACTCATTGTCCGGTGGTTCGTAATTCATTTGTTTTTTTAAATCTCAATAATCTGTTGTCGTCAAACGTAAATCCTTCAAATATTCATACGATCATTGTGTTTTGTCCGATAAAATACTTGACCTCTTTGTACTAGTCAACATCGCGTTGTAAAGTTAGAATGTTTTCACATAGATTCATCTAAAGAGGCATCACAAAAAAGATGCATGGTCTTCGACTCAACACATCTGCCATCGAATCACTCTTCCTTTAATGTAAGTACTCTCGAAATCATACTCACTAAGCAATTCTAACCAACATCGTTGTCATGCATTGAAGTCGCTTTGCGTAAATATGTGTTGTAGTCCATAGTGGTCCTTTTTTAGTTTGAATTTCCATCCAATAATGTAGTGTCTCCCAACTCTCAAGGCATAAACCATGGCTAACAACTCCAAATCCTGCATCGCACAATTTTCCTCATGTCCTCTCAACTTTATTGAGATGTAAGCGATCATTCAACCGTCTTGCATCAAGACTTCACCTAAGCCCTCTTTGGATGCATCAGTGCATACCAAGAAGTTCGCGTCCATGTCAGGGACCTTTAATATCGATGTTGTTGTCAACAATTCCTTGAGCCTCCAAAATGCTTCTGTGCATTTCTTGGTTCAACAAATTCTTATTCTTCTTCTGCAATTCCATAATTGGATTTGTTATCTTCAAAAATCCCTCGATGAACCATCGATAGTATCCTACTACACCCATGAAGCTACACACTTCGGGGAAATTCGTCAGTCCGTGCCATTCCATAATAGCCTTGACCTTTGCAGGATCCATGATGATACCTTCGTCGGAGATGACATGCCCTAAGTAGTGAATCTTTGATTGATAAACATGAGCATTTAGACAATTTACCATACAATTTGTTCTCTCGCAGACACTATAATACCAAGCGCATGTGCTCGTCATTCTCTTTCAACATCCGAGAGTAACTCAAAATATCATTGATAAATACATGGGTGAACTTGTCCAAGTATTCGTGGAACACCCTGTTCATCAAACTCATACATACCCCAGGGCCATTTGTCAGTCCAAAAGGTAAAACAATAAACTCGTAATGTCCAAACCATTTCCTAAAGGCAGTCTTAAGGACATCATACTCCTTGATATGTAACTGGTGATACCCTGATCTTAAGTCGATCTTTGAAAACACTGTCGCGCCTTTGATCTGATCAAACAGATCATCAATCCCTGGAAACAGATATTGATTCTTAATTGTTGCATTGCTCAAATACAGTAGTCAATGCAAAGTCTCCATGACCCATCCTTATTTCGAATGAAATAATAGGCACACCCCACGGTGACACACTGGGACGTATAAGTGCACAGTCCAACAACTCCTTCAGTTTCATTTTCAACTCCTGAACTCTGGAGTCAACATACCATAAGGCATTCTTGCTATCAGTTCAGTCCTCGATTTTAGGTCTATGGTAAATTTCAATTCCCTCTCTAGAGGCATCCCAGGTAACTCCTCAGGGAAGACGTCCACAAACTCACTTACCATCGAAAGTTGTTCTAGACCTTCCTCTAATACCTTCTTGTTTAACGCAATGATATCATAAATATTACATCCCTTGTGCATGCTCTTCCATAGATGCAAGGAAGAGATGAACCTCAGGGAAACTCTCTGGCTCCGACCTACAATTATGTATCCCTGTCCCTCATCATTTGTAACGCTCCCTCGGCCTTCATCCCACTGGTCAAGAAAACGCTACTATGCGGAACAACATCATTCTCATACTTAATTAATAAAATGAATTTAAATAAAATTAAACACATTTAAATCAAAGTAAACACAAGATTACTGCTAACATAAATAATCCCTGGCATTAATAGTAATTCATATGCACAAAAGAATACATGATACATATAAGCATCAGAGGCATGCAAAACATAATATTAAGCATAAGATGATACTTTTCTTTGAAACCCTGGTAATTCCACCAACCAAGTTCAGGCCTTCCATGAAACTCCCAGCCTTAGAACACGCTGCTCATCACTCTCAGCAGTGGGTCATCCCTGAGCTGGGACTAAGCTCCACCCAAGGCAAGGAATCCTAATCTAGGCTGAGGTTACAGGAAAAAACTGCACAGGATAACAAGAAGGATTCTTCCTAGGATACCTTCTTACACCCACTACTAATAGACTCTCATTCCCGACATGTATGTTCTGCCTGGGAGTATACACCTTCACAAGCACATTCCATTGGTGCTTCACCTCCCTCTCTGGGCCTCAGCAACAGGCCGAATCATGAATTCTCAGAGCTCTGAAGCTGGTACTGGGCTCTCTCTTGGAGAAAACCACTTCCCAACAGACTCTCTTACCTGGAGGGAGTTTCTCACAGGCCCGAAAACCTGCTTCTTCTACCACAAACCTGACAAACCA
Organism: Picea engelmannii; assembly: GCA_009831015.1. Lineage (NCBI taxonomy): Eukaryota > Viridiplantae > Streptophyta > Pinopsida > Pinales > Pinaceae > Picea > Picea engelmannii. The sequence continues at coordinate 57,182 of ML809430.1, read as the reverse complement.
CTTTCTCAACCAGTTTCAGCCCAATTTCCGTAAGGTGAGAATAATAGCAACAACAACTAGTCAATTCCACTCAAGAAGAACAAAAGGTAAAAACCCAAAGACAGTTTGGGTACAGACTCGACTCTGCAAGAGAGAATGGGCTGGGATCATAGTGTACACAGGTGACATGGTTCAATCCACGGGTTTTTCACTAGTTTCAGGGTGCATGAAAAGGAATTAACGTAGAGGTCGAACACAGACTCAAACGGTTCAGACTACTGATACCTCAGCTTCTTAGGAAAACATTACGGTTTTCTGGTTTCCAAGCTACATGAGGTTATGTAGAGGTCGAATACAGGGGCCATGGGATTCATGATTTAGACAGCCGATAGTTGAATGGAGGAGGAACCCCCAGCATGACTCACTTCTCTGGTTTTAATTGCATGTGCTTGGGTCGACACATGTCACCCATGAAGCTCGTTCCTTCCTATTTGGAAGTCATTCTTCCTTCCAAAGAACTTAGGATAAAACATCACATTTCACATGGCTTTTGGAATAATATTAAAATATTATTCCCAAGGACTTAACCCCCTAGGCTTAGCCCCTAGGCTCTACACTTAGCCTCTCTTTCCAACCTTCCAGCCCCCAATCTCTTACCCACTCTGTGGAATCTTAGTCCCCCATCACTCATTCATCATGATCAGTCTGTACGCAGTGGTGTTTATATTTTTATTAATGTTCTGCATGATTACATATACAAAAGCAGGCTCCCAGCCTTAACACTTAGGCTCTCCGGCCTAATAACACATAATCCCACCAACTTATATAAACTTGGCTCACCAGCCTATAATACATAATTACAATTCATAATGCAAGCTTTATACTTCATATACATGATTTACAACAGGGCTCGGCCTTGGGGACATTACAATCCCCTCCCCTTATTTTTTCACTGTCCTCAGTGAAACTTTACACTGCATCTGCAAGCCTTTCAAAATTTTCAAAAAGATGTGGGTACTTTTCCCGCATAACATATTCATTCTCCCATGTCATGTCCTCAGGACCGTACCAGGTCCACTGGACCTTTACAATCCCTATAGCTTGATTTCAGAGCTGTTTGTTTTTCCTATCCAATATGCACACATGATGCACTTGCAGGACACCTTCTTGTTCCACCTGAATCACATTTCAATCGATAACATGATTATCATCTGGTATATATTTCTTAATAAATGAAACATGAAACACATTATGTACAATAATAGATACAGGTAATGCAAGCATATATGAAACTGGCCCAATCCTTTCCAGGATTTCAAATGGCCCACAAAATTTGGCTCCCAACTTGGTGCAACTTCCCAGCTTTAGGGAACTCCTATTAGCTTTCACTTTTAGGAAAACATGATCACCCACTTTGAAATCTTTGTGGGTTCTGTTCTTATCAGCATAACTTTTCTGCATGTCCTGGGCAGCTTTCAAATTCTGCTTAATTTTTATCATTTGGTCCTACATCTCCTTGAGAAACTCTGGCCCAACTACTGCTCTATCAGCTAGATTATCCCAGCTCACTAGAGTATTGCACTTTCTTCCATAAAGTGCTTCAAATGGACTCATCTTCAACGATGCATGATACCCATTGTTGTAGGTGAATTCTACCAAGTGCAGGTAGTCTTCCCATATTGATGGTTTGTCCATCACATACATTCTCAGTATGTCTTATATTACTCTATTCACCCTCTCTGTCTGTCCATCAGACTTAAGATGATAAGCTATACTAAAGTTCAAATTCATTCTGAATCTTTTGAACAATCCTTTCCAGAAATTCGAGGTGAATTTCGGGTCTCTGTCAGACACAATCGTCTTATGAATTTTGTACAATCATGCCACTTCCTTCATAAAAATATGAGCAACATCTACTGCCTTCTGAGTAGTTTTCAGTGGAATAAAATGGGCAGCTTTTGTAAGCTTGTCCACCACTACCATGATTGAATCATGCAACTTGGTTGTTCTGGGCAATCCTATAATAAAATCCATTGTCATTACTTCCCACTTCCACTCAGGAATGGGTAAAGGTTGCAACAACCCTTCTAGGTGCCTATGCTCAGCTTTAACTTTATGGCACTCCATACATCTAGCGATGTATTCAGCGATCTCTCTTTTCATACCCGACCAAAAGTAATGGCTCTTGATCGCTGCTATTGTTTTCTGATATCTAGGGTGCCCTGCATAAGGTACATTATGCATCTCCTACAAAATCATTTGTTTCAAGCACTGGACATTGGGTACAAAAATTTTGTTCTTGTACAACAGTATTCCATCTATTTCCAATTTATAAATTTCCATATTTTGTGGCATCTTACCCTGTTGTAGCTTGCCTACCAAGTCTCTATATTGCAAATCTACATTTGCATCCTCTAGAATTTTTCTTTTAATATTATTCCGATACATCCTAATGGATGTAGCATGTAATTCATGCACCCTCTTACTGAGTGCATCAGCCACTTTATTCTCCTTTCCTTTGATATGCTTTATCTCAAAGTCATACTCACACAGAAATTCCAGCCACCTACTTTGTCTAGCATTTAAGGTTGGCTGATAAAACAAATATTTCAGACTGTTGTGGTCTGTTCTTAATTCAAATCTCCTTCCCATGAGGTAATTTCTCTATTTCCTCAGTGTGTGAACGATTGCTTCTAACTCCAAATTGTGAGTGGCATAATTATTTTCATGCTCTTTCAGCTTCCTGGACTCATAACAGATCACAAATCCATTTTAACTAAGAAATCCTCCCAACTCTTCTTTACACGCATCTATGCACACCACAAAATCCACATTTGGATCTGCAATCTTCAATATTGGAGTGTTGGTTGACAACTGCTTCAATCGCTGGAAACTTTTCTCACACTCTTCAGTCCACTGAAACTTTTTCTCCTTCCTTTGCAAGGAAGTGATAGGGTGAGATATCTTTGAGAACCCTGTGATAAACCTTCTGTAATAGCCCGCTAGACCCATAAACGATCTAACTTCCACCACATTCCTTGGCGCTAACCATTCTCTGTTGGCCTCAACCTTCTCAGGATCCATGACAATCCCTTCTTCTGAAATAATGTGCCCCAAGTAATGGATCTTCCTTTGATAAAACGAGCATTTGCTCAACTTGGCATACAACTAGTGTTCTCTCAACACTTGCAGCACCATCCTCGGGTGTTGTTTATGCTCTTCCTCTAACTTGGAATACACCAAAATGTCATCTAGGAATACTATGACAAACTTGTCTAGATAGTCCCTAAATACACCATTCATCAAGCACATAAAAACAACAGGTGTGTTCGACAGCCCAAACGGTACCACTGTGAACTCTTAATGATCGTACCTTGTTCTAAAGGCGGTTTTGCTGATGTATTCATCTTTTATTCTTACCTGGTGATATCCCGATATGAGATCTATCTTCGAAAATATTTTCGCACCTTTCAACTGATCGAAAATATCGTTGATCCTCGACAGATGATACTTGTTCTTGACAGTTACTTTGTTCAACTGTCTGAAATCAATGCACAACCTCAAAGTCCCATCCTTCTTCTTAACAAACTGAATTGGGGAACCCCAAGATGACATGATTGGGCAAATGTAGCCCTTCTTTGGAAGCTCTTCAAGCTACAATTGCAACTCTTTCAGCTCTGGCATACTCATTCTATAAGCACCTTTCGACACTGGAGCTACTCCAAGCATCAAATTTATAGATAAATCGATATCTCTCTTCGGAGGTTGTCCAGGTACTCCCTGGAATACATCTTCAAACTCTTTAAGTACCTCATGATCCTCAATACTTGACACATTATCCTTAGGCATTTCCCCCACATGGGCTGCAAATAATTGACAGCCTTTTCTGTAGCACTTCTTTAGCTGCATTGCTGAGATTTCTCTAACAGTAACAGCTCTAGGAATTCCTTGGACTATTTTCTGATTCTCCTCCTCATCCAGGCATGTAAATTCCTTGTTACGACAGTCCAGGAGGGCATGGTGTTGGTCCAACCAGTCCATCCCAATTAAACAATCATAAGAGCCTAACGGCAGAATATTCAATTCCGCCTTCGTGCTCAATCCCTTCATGTCCACCGGACATGACTTAACCAACTCAATGACTTTCCTCTTGGTCCCTGTAGCCAACTTCACTAACCAAGACTTTTCATGTTTTCTTCTTCTCAAATGAAAAATTTCCACCACTCTAGGATCTACATAACTATGCCTAGCCCCTGAATCAATTAAAATAATAAATTGTTGGTTCTTAATCATACCTTCCACTTCAATCATGTGCGCCTGAAATTCAGCTTGCTTGTTGTCCAAAGCCGCATAGATCCTTGGCATTCTACTGCCCATGTCCTCCACTGTTTCAACTTGTATAACATTATGGACAGCTCTTGCTTTACCATTTTTATGGGAACAATCTTTGTACTTGTGGTTCTCTTTACAACCCCAACACTGAATGGGCATCTGTCTCTGCCTTTGTTCTCCCACTTCATCCATTCTCGGCTCTCTAAATAATGGATATCCTTGAGGACTATTTATGAAAGAGGGAGGTTTGTTTCCCTTCTACCTTTGTTCTTTCTTAAACTTCTTCTGGTCATCCCAAGCCTTCTGAAAGGTAGGCTTTTCTCTTTGTTGTTCAAATAAGCACTTCTCTCTTCTTATCATTTCTTCCATAGTATTAGGATCATCATATTGAATATTGTCACCAATGGGAGGTGGCAGTCCACTCAGATACCTATGAATCTTGACAGCCTCATCTTTGATGAATGGAACATACTTCAGCAATTCCAAAAACCTTCGTTTGTATTCATCAATGGTCATGTTGCCTAGCTTGAGTTCGAAAAAATCCTTCATCTTTCTGTCATAGTATATTTTAGTCAGGTATTTCCTCTCGAAATACCTCTTGAATTCCTTTCATGTGATATCTTTCTCTCTAATGTCCTTCACTTGCACAAGCTGATCCCACCACTTGGATGCTTTTCCTTTTAGTTGATACATTGCAATTCTTCCATCTACTTGAGAGGAATAATTCTGCAGTTGGAAATATTTTCTCATGCCAAGCAACCATGTTTCGTCATCTTCCTCCTTCTTATGTTCTCCATCAAACGTAGGAGGCTTAATCTTGTTCATCTCCCCTTTCAATTCATCCACTTCAGATCTTCAGTGTTTTCTGGTAGGGGATGGGCTTGAACTACTCTATTCTTCCTTATCGGAATACTTTGGGGAGAAATGACGATGTCTTCTACCACTCCTCGATCTTATTTTTCTCTCAGGGGTCCTGCGACTCCCTGTTTTCTTGTGCCACTCTCCTTTTCCAATTTCCTTTCTATTATTTCTAGGTTCTTCAACATCTTTAAGTTGAATTCACCCTGCCGATCCCTGATCCTCATGAGATTTAGGCTATCATCTTGGCGAGATTGGGATTCTCTCTACAATCCTTCGATGCTTTTAATTATATGTCCTTCCTTATCCATCTATTTTCTGTGCCCATTGGAGTTCGATCCTTCGACTCCCAAGTTGACATCCCTTCCTTCTCTTTCGTTCTTTGAATTGGATGCAATAAACACCTCTTCCATTTCTATACTCGGCGTCGATTCTCAGTTGTCCTGACACTCGTTGAAATCTGCACACACAATGTGAAGTCAACCGAAGTTTGTCAGGCCTTTACCCCTTAATAAAACTACAACATTCATAAACCAACGCAAATAAGAAAACGTTTTGATTCCATGAAATTTTTGAGCTCTGTTCGACTCTGTGAATTTTGAATGATAGCCCCCTCTTTCTTAGTCCCTAACCCATGTGTTCACATACCGTGACCAAACGCTAGACCACTAGGTGCTACCTGGATTTTTGGCCTTCAGAAATTTTTAAGGCACACATAACTATCTCTCGGAGTTTTGATTACTGAATTCACAAAATCAGGTGGATCAACAGTCCACATTTACTCATCCTCCAAAGGATGAAATCCACTATGGTCTTTTTGTCATCAAGGTTTTTGGGACTTCGAGATTTCGGGGCTTTGAGGTTTTGTTCCCGAAGGTTCTCACACTCGCTTCCCTCTCCAACTCTTGACTCCCAAATTTTTGACCTCTCTCCCCCTGGGCCCACAGCACAGTTATTTCTAACCATGGTGGTGACATGCAGTGTACTTAAGAAGGTCCACGTTACCTTCAGTGACATCATTAGGTACCACCATGCTCACTTTTATTTTTAACCCACTGGCACGTGGTACACACCCATGTGTACACTTCCATATTAGTGACATCAACTCGACCCACTACTTCGACTCTTTGGGATTTCATGATTTCGGGCTTCAAGAGTTTGTGCATCATCACAATCCACTTCTCACGACAGCCGAACTCCCAAAATGTTGTAATTCTTTCTGGACAATTAATGGTCCATATCTCTCCTTGATCAATGGTTGTGATCTAATCACGAATTCATGTTTTCGTGAATTCTCATGAACTTGCCCTTTGACCTTTTCAATTCACGAGTTAGCGAAAGACTAAACACTCTCCATGCTTCCTTTCTGATGGACGGTCCTAATGAATTAAGGATTTTGTGTATCACGATTTCCACACTCCTATGCAACTCCAAAGGGTTTTAAGCCTTGTGCATGTTCTCCAGATCTGACAGTCATGAGGGTTCTCCTTTCCTCCTGAACAGATCCAATGGCTCCAACACTTATGGTGTGGAGTTCTCTCTCTCCATGGTCAATTACCATGCTAGATGCAATTTAATCTATCGCTACTCCTACTAAGCTTATTAACACAACCAAGTAACTCCTTGGCCCTCAAATACATTCTAAGGTCTGAAATTAGTCCTCCAGACACAATTTATTCTCAAAACCTTGGTCCAAAGACCACTTATCCGACCCATCCAGGCTTAGTTTTGAAACCAGGCTCTGATACCAAACTGTAATGCTCCCCCGGCCTTAATCCCACTGGCCGGGAAAACGCTACTATGTGGAACAACATCATTCTCATACTTAATTAATAACATGCATTTAAATCAAATTAAACACATTTAACTCAAAGTAAACACAAGATTACTGTTAACATAAATAATCCCTAGCATTAATAGTAATTCATATGCACAATAGAATACATGATACATATAAGCATCACAGGCATGCAAAACATAATATTAAGCATAAGTTGATACTTATCTTTGAAACCCTGGTAATTCCACCAACCACGTGTAGGCCTTCCACGAACCTCCCAGCCTTAGACCACACTGCTCATCACTCTCAGCAGTGAGTCACCCCCGAGCTGGGACTAAGATCCACCCAAGGCAAGGAATTCTAGTCTAGGCTGAGGTTACAGGAAAAAATTGTACAGGATAACTAGAAGGATTCTTCCCAGGATGCCTTCTTACGCCCACTACTAACAGACTCTCATTCCCCACATGCTTATTCCACCCGGGAGTATACACCTTCACAAGCACCCATCGATGCTTCACCTCCCTCTCTGGGCCTCAAAAATAGGCTGGATCAGGAATTCTCAGAGCTCTGAAGCTGGTGTTGGACTCTCTCTGAGAGAAAACCCCTTCCCAGTAAACTCTCTCACCTGGAGGGAGTTGCTCACAGGATTGACAACCTACTTCTTCTACCACGGGCCTGACAACCTACTTCTTCAACTAGTTTCAGCCCAATTTCCACAAGGTGAGGATAACAACAACAACAACTGGTCAATTCCACTCTGGAAGAACAAAAGGTAGCAACCCAAAGACTGTTTGGGTATAGACTCGACTCTGCAAGAGAGAATGGGCTGGGCTCACAGTGTACACAAGTGACATTGCTCAATCCATGGGTTTGTCACTGGTTTCAGGGTGCATGACAAGGAATTAACATAGAGGTCAAACACAGACTCAAACGGTTCAGACGACTGATACCTCGGTTTCCAAGATGTGTGAGGTTATGTAGAGGTCGAATACAGGGGCCACAAGATTCACGGTTCATACAATCAACGGTTGAATGGAGGAGGAACCCCCAACACGACTCACTTCTCTAGTTTTAATTGCATGCACTTGGGTTGACACATGTCACCCATGAAGCTCGTTCCTTCCCATTTGGAAGTCACTCATCCTTCCAAAGAACTTAGGATAAAACATCACATTTCACATGGCTTTTGGAATAATATTAAAATATTATTCCCAAGGACTTAAGCCCCTAGGCTCTACACTTAGCCTCTCTTTCCAACCTTCCAGCCCCCAATCCCTTACCCACTCTGTGGAAGCTTAGTCCCCCATCACTCATTCATCGTGGTTGGTCTGCATGCAGTGGTGTTTATATTTTTATTAATGTTTTTCATGATTACATATACAAAAGTAGGCTCCCAGCCTTAACACTTAGGCTCTCCGGCCTAATAACACATAAGCCCACTAGCTTATATAAACTTGGCTCACCAGCCTATAAAACATAACTACAATTCATAATGCAAGATTTATACTTCATAGACATGATTTACAACAGGGCTCGGCCTTGGGGACATTACATCATCGACCAAGCTCAACCATTCATCTTACAGTTGAGTATCGCCTCATGCGAATCTAACCAGTCCATACTGATCACGACGTCATAAGATCCTAAGATCGTGACGTACAGGTTGGACCTAGTGACAAACTCTCCTAGTTTAAGGCTACAACCCATAACCTTCCCACCAACCTTATGTTTGGCTCCCAAAGCCATTTCGACAAAGCTAAACTCATCCTGTTCGACTGCCTTTACCTTAATTCTCTTTAGCGTTTCCCCCAAGAATGAAACTCTCTATAGCACCAGGATCTTATCAAAATACTAAGGGTCTGGTTAGTGACAGTACTTGACATCTTGAGCACAGTCAATTGGTGCTCTTCCTGGTGGTTATTCACCACTACAAGAATCTTATGGGCCTTTCTCAAAACTCCCATGGTAGTGGGTCCGACTGATCCATATGCTCCGCTCCTCTCCTCTGAGCAGTAACACTGGTAATGTGTCTCCCCACAATCCAACACACTTTCTTTGGTCCAGTAATCCTAGTACCCGAAGTAGAAGATGAATTCTAACATTAAGTCCAAACATGAACTTGTTGACCTTAAGTTTCTTGGTAAAAGGTGTGGAGCAAACCGAAGCAACTTCAAAACGAGTGTCATACTAGGGCACCATACGACCACCCTATCACAAGGCGTTGACCTCGTTGAGATGACACTCAAAAAATTCCTCAGAAAGATACCTCTCCTAGAACCGTTCCTCAAATAGTTCCCATGAAATGTCTTTGACGACCATGTTCAAATGCGGAAGGAGCGTCTTCCATCATAGAAGAGAGATCGCTTCAGTTGAAATACCACCATGCAGTCCTTCATGTTAGAGGTATAGTCATGAAGTGAAAATCACATTGCCATATTATCCAACCATGCCTCGGTGGCTGCACCATCCGGGGAACCAAAGAAATTGAAAAATTTGACCTTCTCGAGTTCACGGTGAATGCTACCAGTACTAATTGAAGTGCGTGGTGGACCCTCAGGGGGGGCGATGCCCTGGCGTCATATCTATCCAAGCGACTGATCAATGCCTCAGACATTTGCTGCAAATCCCTCATCAACCCAACCACATCACTTACCATTATTTGTTCCTGCTCGACAACCTATTCGCCTCCCTGGGGGTTAGACCCATCGAGCATGGACGCTACTGGAGGCGTCGTGCCTACTTCCCTGGCACGACGTCATGAATCTCTAATGTTTCATCTAACTATGCTTATCGTAGGGGAAGATTAAAGTCCTAAATAACTCTAGGTTAATACTGAAGGGTTTACTGCAGTGGAAAACATGGTGATCCATAGTCGCAGGGTTGAACCCACTCTGATACCATATGTAAAGACCCTGGTCGTTACGACTACATGCGACGCACAAGTGATAATTTTTTTTTTTTTTTTTTAATCAGGACAACAATCAACGACAACGATTAATTAGCACAACTTGATGATGAACACAACTTACACATTCAGGAAATAGACCACAATGACTCAGCACACATGCACGTCATGCAATTGGATGAAACATGCGATAATTAGAACAAATAAAAACAACTACCTGCCTGACACAAGAAGACAACACCTACAAGCTAAAGGACAACAACAACCACCTAATAAAATGACTTCGACAACCGGTAACTAGATACCTCTGCAACATGAAAAACACAACACGTTAAGGAGCTACAACTAAGTACCATCATCAACTATAATGGACAATACACCCACATCGGGAGGCAGAAGACTCCGTCCTAGTTATCATTCACATTTAACCATCAGGGTGTGCAAGGATCCCCTCATCAAGAATCGTGTCATCCCAAGGTGATAGGCGCGACAGTAACCCAAGTGCAACACAACCTATCTATACCAACGACCCAAGAAATCCAACGCATTAGGATACCAAATAACTGTCAGAATACAAGAAGACTGAATCCAAGCACCCAATCGACAAGTCAACAAGATGCAAGAGAAAAATGACTACTAAACAATCACACGTCACATTAATTTCCTGGAGCAACAATTCTGAGGAAGATATACATCAATAAGGGACGTGATCAACCATCTAAGAGTTATTTCCTTTTTGGTATCCACAGTGAAATCACCAATTAACATTAATGGCATTGTCCATTAATGTTCGTTGTCAACAATCCATATTCTTCCTATCAATAGATCTATGTCCCACAGTGGTAAAGCGGTCTAACTGTAACATCTTTGTCTATTAAAATAAGTGAACTACTTAACATTAAAAGTGATCTACGCTGCTCATTAAATATTCGACAATGTTGACTATATTATTGTTGCCTAAACTATTGTTGTCTAAGTACACGATATTTCTATCTAAAATATTGTTAGCCATGATACTATCAATCATTACAACACAATAGTTAGGCAATCACGAATGCAGCCATTATACAGTCATAATGCAACTAAAAACTTTTTGTCAGTCAAGCATAAAAACACAATCATTCTAGGTATAATTTCGCTGCCATTAAAGGTATGCATTTGTTGTCATTCCAATGTTAAAAACACAGGATTTCAAGGTATAATTTCGCTGCCTATAAATAACTAGGACTGTATTTGTTGACCAAATTGGTGTCAATTTGATATATTGTTGGTCTAGTGAATAGATAGTTGTCTAACTAATCTAAACCGCTATACAACTTATAAATACATCTCTACACTAGTATATCGCTAGACAAATACATAGCTATATAAATAAATCATTGCTAACATATACAGAGCTATACCAATATAGAAATATATATCTAAACAAATATATCACTGTACGAGTATACCTATTACATAAAATCACTGTCAATCTTCACTTTCAACAATATTAACCGATGTCCATTAATAAAGGTTACTCTCCATTACAAAATCACGGTCCACATATATATAAAAGTGTTGTCTACATGAAAAATTTGTTTGTATACAAGATAATAAAATTTAGGGAAATCATTGGTAGATATAATGGATGAAAACACAGTCAATAGATAAGTAAAACGAAGAGAATACAAAGGATAATGTTGGGATAAATACAGATGAATCTCATAGTAACTAAGTGATAACGTTGTCATGAATATACATGTGAATCACAGAGTTATAAAACGGATGTTGTTGTCATTCAATACATGGAATCGCTGTAATATATCTCTCTCATATTAGATATAAATCATTGTTAATAATTTAATACGTTATCCAAGGAAAATGTAGAGTAATCAACAGTTTATCTATCCAAACGCAGAGCATAAAATCGTTGTCACAACGTTAAAACGCAAGTCTGTCAACACTGAAAATTGGCTGGTAATTCATGGCTATTTAAAAATGTAGGTAAGGGTTAAATCTACAGTACACATGAAATAAAAGTTGGGCGCATTTAAAGGTTACTCAGCTTAAAACCATTCAAATCTGGATGCAATAAAAGGGTTAAGCATCAGTAAAACGAAGTCAATCCAGTCAAACCTTGTCATAATAAAAACACAGTCAATACATAACCAGTCGCTATCCATTTACACATATCCAACACAGACACATTATGATGTTATCTATATACGCATGACATCGCTGTCCAATTAAAATAATTGTATCCCTGTCAAATATATTAAATTTGCAGACTAATAAATGGTAAATAACTGTCAATAAATAATGGTATTGCAGCTCAATCAATAAAAGAAATTCACAAGTCAAGAATTTCACAAGTCAAGAAATTGTCAATCAATAAAAGAAAAACGCCTCCATATGAAATCAAAGACCCTATAATTTACAATAGAAGTCACTACATCAAGAAAACATAATCAAGAAATTACACCACAGTCAACACATGTAAATCGCAGTCAAATACCAAACCAAGCACTGAGATTCATCATTAAAATCGCAAGGATGATACCCAACAAGTGTTGGGATTTATCAATAAAAATCACAGAGGTTATACCAATCAAGAGAGGGGTAAAATGTCAAGAAATCGTAGGAATAAAGCACAGAGATAATCTACAAAAACACAGAGACACTCAACACAAGAAGGCGTGAAGACCAATCATTCGGCAATGAAACAATCAAAACGCAAGGATACTCAATCATAAGAAGGGCACAAGGATTAGAGATCAATCAGAAGGGAAAACGTAGAGATAAGTAAATGATAAATGGTTGGGAAAAATTTATCCTTCATTCATCATCCATGCATAGAAAAGAAGGGCATTTGAATCTATAGGTCTTTAAACACCAAACTGACGAACGTTGATTCGGCTCCTAGCCAACTGCTCAGGGACAAACTTATGACTAAAGGGATAAGGGATCAACGATAAAAACACAATCTCTTCATAATAATCAATAAACCCACATAGAGAAGTCATTGCAATCAGAATTTGGGTTAACCAAGGGAAATCAAATAAAAAACAACGAGCATAAGGTTGGGATTACTATAAGTTATTGATCATAAAACATTGAATAAAACATAATCTTAACACATTAAAAGTACAATACTGCAATTGCATGAATAATATTAACCTACCATCCAAAATAAATGCATGCGCACCATATCCTAATGCAAAAGCTCTGAGTTGTTGTCCCATTCACGCTCTGTCCAACTCCCGCTTGCTGACCGATGTGACCTCACCAGTATCTCCCAACCAACGTTAGGGGTACTCTTCTTCCTCCTGAGCCCCCTGAGCTGCAAAGGGGTCATGCATACAATACCAGAGAACCGCTAGCACCCAGTTCGCCTCGCAAGGTCGAGCTACCACTCGTTACCTGAGCTGGGTATCCCAACTCCCACAAGAGAATTTCAGTCAAGAAAAAAATTTAACAGCGTGACATTACACATAAATATGAGATCCATACTCCTCCTCCATCCTTTTTATAGAGTTTTTCAAGTAATTAGTTTCCCAATTCTTATTAAATTCCCTTTTCACTAATTTTAATTAGAAAAAACCTCCCCCTTACATAGGTCGTTGAATCCCCTAGTTGCATTGGAAAATTAATTTAATTAATTAATTAATTATTTCGATTTCCCTCACCCACCTAAAATCATTCTTAAAAACGCTCCTAGGTGTCCCAAAATTCCCTTAAACTTCTTAAATGACTTACGCCTTACTTAATTCCTTGTTGAGTTCATAATTAGAAAGTTCCAATGGAAATATTCCTTATTAAGTTAGACATTCATATTTTTATTTACCTTCCCCCCCAACTTTTTTTAGGTTTCCCCTTTTTCCTTAAATTTCCTATTTCTTTTAAGTTTCCCTCTTTTTCCTTTTTAACTAAAAATCAAATTTAGCAAGTGTAGAAAAACAACCAATTGTCCTTTTTCTTCTTTAATTAAAATTTATTTAGCAAAATAGATAAAAAAAAAACCATTTCCCCTTTTAAAATTTTAATTCTTCATGATAATTTGACTTACATAAATTAATTTTAATTTCTTACCCCCTTCTTGTTACATGTTTATTTATTATTATTTTTTTACCACATGTTCTACTTAGACTTAGGTTTTAATTTCTCTACGTTGGGCGACATTTTCATTCGGGAATTTTTTTTTTTAATTCTTACTTATCACATCATTTGTTTTAGGGCCAACCAGTTTTATTCACTTACTAGTTAGAATCACGGCATGCCCTTTAGGACACACTAGGTGCTCCAAGGGTGCCATTCGCCTCTTTTTGTTTTCCTTGTGTGACGTGCCCTCGGGACACACTACGTGCTCCAAGGGTGCCACTCACCTCTTTCTGTTTTCCTTGCACAATGTGCCCTTCAGGACGCACTACGTGCTCCAAGGGTGCCACTTGCCTCTTGACTAACTTGGTAAACATCAAAAACCCCTGGAGTCAATACTCCACCAGATGATCTTGTGGGAGACTAAGGGCCTCTAAGGAATAAGGCCCCTGCCTTATTGCACACCCCTTAGAATCATCGTGAGCGAATGTCACAGTCTTCCCTCATGGCATCATGGATCTTATCAAACTAGGTAATCGTTAATCTATAGTTCGAGCCACGACGAGAGTGCTAGTAGGTTGTGGCAGGGCTGTTGTCCATCATGCGTGACCCCTCTACTCCACATGTGAGTCCAGTCGACAAGGTATCGTCATCCTTCATCCATCAACGAATCATGTCAGCAACAATAATCAAACATCATAACATCTAATCATATGTACATGTGTCACATCAATAGCATTCAAACCCAACAATCCATTCCCTAACTTGATCCGAAGTCTAAGGGGTTTCATCGATGCCTCAACATCTTCAATGTTCAAATTCCTACACACTCAAGAGAACCCAGTCAATAGCACCTATCTATGAATACAACAAATTAACATATCATCAATCCATAATGTCTCATAATCATAATCGAACGACCAATAATATAATAATCTGGATCACTTGCAAGCAAGTGTCCTCAAAGAATAAGTTCGCTCAGTGTGTGCAAGAGCGGGATGTTACAAAATTAAATCTTGTTGTTGGAGAATATATACAAAAAACACACAAGATTTACAAAGAATACAACCTTTCTTCATAAAATTCTTCCCTCCCCCCATCTTTTCTCATACAACTCTCTATTTATAATTCTTAATTATGTTATCCCCAACAACGAGTTGTTCCAAGATAATTTGATGAAGATTTTAGAATCTAATTTAGGAGCTATAAAATTCCTCATTTTTCTCTGTTGCTCCAATCCTATGATTCATTTCAACCAATTCTAGAGAACATATCAACAAAATTATAAGTTAAAATCAATGTAAAATGAAGATCAAAGCCAAATCTAAATCATTCTAAAGCAAACTATCCAAAAGAAAACCAATTTAATAGAAGATAAATGTGAGCTTCCTATTGTTTATTTCCATAATATTCACAACATATAGTTATTCTGGAAACTGAATTTTAACAATATTTCATTCCCGTAATGAAATATCTTCCAAAAACTCATTCATAAACCTGGTTGTTGAAAATTCACGACCCTATTTTATGCTAATTTTAAGGAAGGTTTAGTGATCATATTTGGTTGATTAAATCTTTCCAAATTGTTCTCCTCATCCTTATATTTCCAATGAGTCCTCACAGGCTTGATTTTGTGCCCCATATGTCGCATTATGACCTCCCGAAGGCAAGGTCCTGTAATTGTTAATGTGCAAATTGGTGGACAGTTAATGTGTTTTGGATAACTTTTAAAAATCAAAAAAATATAAATCCCACATTCATGGGAAGAGGTGAAACTTTAACGTTTATATACAAATGTAAATATGGATTGATTTGTATGAGTGGAGTGAGGAGGGTGTGGTGGAGGGCACATATGTTAATCTTTTATTAAACTTATACAATATATATTAAATAATATAAAAAAATATCTCATGTAAGTCTTAGTGAGTGTGAGTGGAAATCTACAAGTTCCGAAGCTTCAGACCCAAAACTATAAAACAAAATATAATAATATAAATAAATAAAATATACAATATATATAATAAATAATATAAAATAAGAAAATTAAAATAAATAATAATAAAAAATTACAATATTTAAATAAAAAATAAAATATAATAATATAAATAAATAAAATATACAATATGTATAATAAATAATATAAAATAAGAAAATTAAAATAAATAATAAAAAAAAATTACAATAAATTAAATAAAAAATATGTCATTTGTCATGTGAGAATTAATGTTGATAATGTAATTTAATAAAATATGGCATTTGTCATGTGACAATTAATATTGATATTAATAAAATATGTCATTTGTCATGTGACAATTAATTTGTCATGTGAGAATTAATGTTGATAATGTAATTTAATAAAATATGGCATTTGTCATGTGACAATTAATATTGATATTAATAAAATATGTCATTTGTCATGTGACAATTAATGTTGATATTGTCATTAATAAAATATGTCATTTGTCATGTGACAATTAATGTTGAAATTAATAAAATATGTCATTTGTCATGTGACAATTAATGTACATGACAATTAATGTTGATATTGTCATTAATAAAATATGTCATTGACCTTAATTCGAGGAGTGGAACGCATTAGCTGTCCGCTCCGGTTGGACAGGAAGGGTCGGAGAAGAGCAATCATTCTTAGGACCAAAAAGTCGGGCGGAAAAAGGGGAGAGCTCTCCGTTCCTGTCCTGGTTCTCTTGTAGCT
>ML809430.1:12912-35443 GCA_009831015.1 Picea engelmannii | reverse complement strand
TGACAATTAATGTTGATATTGTCATTAATAAAATATGTCATTTGTCATGTGACAATTAATGTTGAAATTAATAAAATATGTCATTTGTCATGTGACAATTAATGTTGATATTAATAAAATATGACATTTGTCATGTGACAATTAATGTTGATAATGTGAGACATGGCGATGAGATGGAAACATCATATTTAATTTTTCATGTGACAATTAATGTTGATATTAATAAAATATGTCATTTGTCATGTGACAATTAATGTTGATAATGTGATACATGGTGAATTAATTAACATTAATAATGTGATACATGGCGAATTAATGTAAATAAATACAAAAATATATAATATATATAATAAATATATAAAAAAATAAAATAGTATTTACAATAATTAAAAAAAAAATCTTTACAATAATTAAATACAAAAATATGGCATTTGTCATGTGACAATTAATGTTGATAATGTGATACATGGCAAATTAATTAACATTGATAATGTGATACATGGCAAATTAATTAATGTTGATAATGTGATAAATTAATAAAATATGACATTTGTCATGTGACAATTAATGTTGATAATGTGAGACATGGCGATGACGTGGAAACATCATATTTAATTTTTCATGTGACAATTAATGTTGATAATGTGATACATGGTGAATTAATTAGCATTGATAATGTGATACATGGCAAATTAATTAATGTTGATAATGTGATAAATTAATAAAATATGACATTTGTCATGTGACAATTAATGTTGATAATGTGAGACATGGCGATGACGTGGAAACATCATATTTAATTTTTCATGTGACAAATAATGTTGATAATGTGATACATGGTGAATTAATTAACATTAATAATGTGATACATGGAGAATTAATGTAAATAAATACAAAAATATATAATATATATAATAAATATATAAAAAAATAAAATAGTATTTACAATAATTAAAAAAAAAATCTTTACAATAATTAAATACAAAAATATGGCATCTGTCATGTGACAAATAATGTTGATAATGTGATACATGGAAAATTAATTAACATTGATAATGTGATACATGGCAAATTAATTAATGTTGATAATGTGATACATTGTGAATTAATGTTGATAATGTGATACATTGTGAATTAATGTTGATAATGTGATACATGGCGATGACGTGGAAACATCATATTTAATTTTTCCATGTGCATTAGTGATGCCACATCATCATGCCAATTTATTAGGATAGTTAAAATTTTTTACTAGGATAGTTAAAAAAATGCAAAACTTCAACCTGCCATAACTTTTGATCTAGGAGTCGAAAAGAGAAAAATTTGATATCGTTGGAAATCTCTCGAGGAGACAAAGATAATGGGATTATTAAAAATGTCAAATTATGAAAAAAAAAATCACTTAAAACAAGAAACCAAAAGTAGACCTATGCAATATTCCGAAAATTTTATATGAGAATCCTTTGTTTTCAAGAAACATTAAGAGGAGGATATTAAGGCCTCCAAAAAATACCATGATATAAAATAAAATCGAACCAAACCCTCACACAAGTAAAAATGAAAAATCCTATTGTAAAAAATAAAAATAAAAAAATTATTTTACAATTTATTCTATGTTCCACATCTAGAACTGATGCAACAATAAGAGTATCTGCATGTTGCACTCATGGTGCATGCAGAGGACTCTCCTTAAACTGAACAATGTGCTCAATGATGATCCGGTCTGTAGAGGGATTGATCAACTTGTACCCCTTCACATCATCTGGATATCCCACAAATATAAAAGGTGTGTTATGTGGATGTAATGCTTTCCTCTTTTCAAATGGAATATGGGCCCATGTGCAAGATTCAAAGATCTAAAAGTGTGTGACATCTAGTTTTTCACATGTCCAAGCCTCAAAAGGTGTTGTATCCTCAACATATATATGAGGAGATCTATTATGTATGTAAGAAACACACTTAAGTGCCTCAACCCAAAGCTTGGAAGGGAGAGACCTCACATGCAACATGCAACTGGTCATATCCTTGAGAGATCTATTCTTACTTTCAACAAATCCATTCTGTTGAGGATTTTATGGAACTATATGTTGAAACTCGATACCAGCCTCATGAAAAAAATTATGAACATATTTTTTCTTATACTCCCCCCCACTGTCTATATGGAGGATCTCTATATTCTTCCCATTCTGTGTCTCTACTAGATCTTTGAAGTCTTTAAGTTGCTCAAAAACTTCAGAATTTTTTCTGAAAAAATAAACCCAAGTATAGAGTGAGTAATAATTAAATGTAAGGACATATCTTGCTTTGTTGATGGATGAATGTGGAAAAGGACCCATGGGATAATTGTGAACAATATCCAAGGAAGATGAGGCTCTCTTTGCCTTCCCTTTTTCAAACTTATCTTTAGGATTCTTTCCAAGAACGCATCCTTCACAAACCCCTTCAAAAAAGTTAATTTATGGCAAGTCTTTGACCATTCCTTTCTTGGAAATTCACTGAATGTACCTAAATATTAAATGACCAAATCTCTTATGCCATACTCTACTACTATCATCAACATGCATTATTAGTAAATAGGAGTCATGGTAAGCAAACTTAGTGAATATATACAGCCTTGATTTATGATCTACCTTACCAATTGCAATAATGGAATTTTCATGCATGTCAAGTACTGAAACTGAATCTGATGTAAATTCAACCTTTTTCCATGTTTGAGTGATCTGATAAACTGAGAGAAGATTTATAGAAATCTTTGTAACATGTAAAACATTCTCAAAAATACCATTCGGGAGTTCCACTCTTCCCTCTCATGATACTGCTACTGGAGTATCATCCCTCATGAGAATAGGGGGTCTTGAGCATGAACTCAAAGAAGTAAAAAAATCCTCTTTGGCTTCCATATGATGTGATGCACCAGAATATATAATCCATGAATCATATGAAGAATAATTGCAACTAGAGCATAATGATTACCTTTTTTAGGAGCATGATCTTCTTCCTTCTTCGTCTTGGCTTCTTCAGGAATGAAGTTTCCAAGGTTGTTCTTCTGAAGTACCTGTGCCATAAGATCGATTTGTTTCTTCATAAATGTGGATTCTCCATGATTTGGTTTATTGTAATAATTGCACTTCTTTCCCTTCTTCTTATTTCATTTGTGATTTGAGGAGTCTTTGGAACCCAAAGAATCCTTGAAGGGTTTGGAATATCCCTCCTTTTCTTTTTGTTTCTCCTTTCCTTTCTATTTGGATTTTTTATTGGATGACCCTTTTCCATATTGCATGGTGAGTGCATGTGTTGTGGGTTCCTTAATTAGACCCATATGAATGAGTTTTTTCTTCTCATGTGTGAGAGAATCAATGAAATTCTCCATGGTAGGAATTTTCCAATTCGATCCCAAGAGATATTTGCTAGAATGGAAAGAGGAGACATAAACACCATATTCTAGTCCTAGATTAGCCAATATTGTTAGAATAAGTTGGTTTTATTGTTTAGACTTTTCAATACCACAATATTCCAAGCTCACTATCAAATATTTAAACATGGTAAAGAAATCATGTATATTATCAAAACATTTAGGATCCAAGGTATTCAAATCTACCTCAAGCATATGACCTCTCATCTCATCCTTCTTTCCAAAGAGACCTTCCAAGGTGGTCCAAACATTGTTTGGAGTCTTGACTGTGGCAAAATGAAACCATAAATTAGTTTAAATTAATTCAAGAAGAAGTCGTGTGGCCTCATCCTTATGATTATCCCATCTCGTTTTCTCAATCGTTGATGTAGGTTCTATTTTTGTCGCCATCGTCAAATTGTACAATACTTTTATGTTGAGTTGGAATTCGTACTTCGTCTTCCATTCAAAATAATTGTACGATGTGATAATTATCACAAAATTTGACTAAATAATTGGTGTTGTATCCATCCATTTTATTGGTTCTGAAAACCCTGAAAATTAACCCTCAATTTGCAAGTAAAAAATCCTAAGAAATCAATGCAAAAATATAATTTTTGAAGAGTGTTTCACCCTGTCTGAAGGACACAAAGAAAAAATGTCTCCCCATGTTGGAAGGAAACATAGATACATTTCCACATCCTATTGGAAGGGAACAATATCATACTGTCATACCCCAGTCAAAGATAAAGTGCAACATTGTCGCACTCTCGTCAAGGATTAAGTGTGACATTGCCTATGACACTTGTAATTTCATAAGTTTTCCTTCGAATGTCGCACCTTTTGAGAGGGAGAGGGTGTGAAACTTTCAGATACATGGATTATGCTCTTCAAAACTTTGATTTACCTCTTCTCTAGATTGTCTAGTTTTCTTCAAGCAGCTCGACTTTGATACAATGTCAATGTTTCATGGAAACATGCACAAGAGACCTAGCTAAAGAAAGTACAAAAATATCTTATCGAGAAAAGGATGAGAGATTCAATAAGGAAGAATGATAAAATTTATTCACACTACTCCAATGAGATAATCAATGTGATATAATGAATGGGTGATATACACTCCTATAGAAAAGAACATTCCATAATTAAGAAAAGAGAAAAAACAATGATATTTTATTAGTAATGCATGCATAATAGTGATGGTCTAAAATATAAATTCTAAAATAGAACTAGCTCCAGTAAACTACCATTGAACTAGTGAGTCGAAAATAGAAATATCTCCAACAATTACTAGGTAGGAGACAGTTAGTTGATGAATCTAGTCTTATCCAAATGTTTTACCTCTTTGTGAGTAATTATTTTTCATACATGCATTATCTTCGAGGAATGAATATTCTCTCAATACCTTCCCATTGGAATGAAGGATAAGCACATCGAATTCCTCTCTTCAATGGCTCCTTTCCAATGACCCCCTTTGTTAGCACCATTAGGAATTATTCTAGCAGAATGAACTTTTCTTATTAATTTTTCTCTCTGATGATCCACTCCAAATAGGCTATTTGAAGTAAGAAATTTTTGAACTAAACAAGCATTTTATGCACACTGGAGTAACCCATTTCTAACATGCACAAATGTATAACGTTTATTTTGCACGATTATCAATGTATAAATTAATATTCCTCAAGAATATCCATCAAAATACATAAGGAAAATGGATCATTTGAAACATTCTAATGGAGCATCCCAATGGACCCTTTTCGATAGCACTATCGGAGAAATTTTCCAGGTTTGATTTCTCGATTACCATGCATATGATACACGAATCTTGGAATATCTATTCATTCAAGAGCATTAATGATAGTGAAATCCTCCACCTAGACACAAGTTGTCTTCCAATGGACATTAATTACATAAGAGTTGGTTTAAATTACAAAAACCTAAAAAAAAATTAACCCTAAGTAATGCCTCATTTGTTTTCTCCAAGTTTGTAAAAATTGTGTTGTGCATACTATGACATTGAGCTAATATCGGACTTCTTTGGAATCCAAAAACAACAAGTATGTGAGTCAAATTAAATTGAATTAGTTATATTTTTTTATTAAGCTAGAAAACTTATGTGTGATTCATTTGTTGCAAAATGTAGGAACAACCCCATCTCGCATATGTGGACCATAAGAGGGAACAACCCCATGGAGAATGTCCCTCCACCTATCGTGCATTTAGATGAAATTCTAGATACAGACACCAACTTCTTCATTGGGATGCAACACTGTCCCAGGTATGATGAAATTTACAGGATTTTCAACACTAGAGATTTCCCTCCTAAGGATGAAAACATGAAATTCTACGAGAATAATAGGAAAAGTTGTATTCACCTCATAGTTGTTTATATGATGTTGTTCCCTTATAATGAAACAACAATATGTTTCCTCATTCGCCTTGAAAAATATACAACCAATATAATAAGTAAGGCTAAGATTCAAATAACATCTCTAAATTAGGAGAACATAAAACTTCGATATCACCTCTCAAATCATGTAATTTCCTTGAATGATCCACTTTTGAAGAATTTTGGGAAAGACAACTGACTTTGAAGATCTAATGGAGGTGAGGAGACAAGAACTCAATTTCATATGGACTGGATGTCAATATCATACACAATAGTGAAGACTAGGGAAATATTCAACTAGCCAGATACACTAGCATTAAATGTCTTCCAGAAAATCAAAGAAGCTCAGGTATGAAAAAACCTAGTATCTTCATGTCTGCATACCTTATTGATGCAACATGCTCTGCTATAATTTTCCCTCTTTTGGATGGAATAGGGAACACATTCAACCACCTGTAAATTCATATTGTTCATAATGATGGGATGTCAATTATAAGAAATAAATATATGACATGTGATTATTTCCTTGCTCCCGTGCACACCATAAGCTTTGGGTATCTAGCATATATAATATCATAGGAGGCCCTGGAAACATTGAAGGGTATTTCATATTGGTATATGGGAAATTATTAGACATATATAAGGCTCTATGGGAATTCTGAGGCCCCACATCTTCTACCCAAATATGTTTCTGATAGGATACTAGTCCAAGATATTGTTTACCAAACAATGGAAATTGGAATAACCTCCTTCCTCTCAAGTAGTAGTAAGAAACTATTTGAATATAGGGAGATATTAATTATCTAATTTTCCCCACACAAGGAAGGAGGTTTAAGTCTTGTAGGAGATATTCCTGTGTACAGAGGAACCTAGATGGCATGACCCAAAAGACAAAGAAATCAATCATGTAAATGTTGTTGGACTAACTAACCTTGTAATCCATGAAGTGAACTTTTCAAAGGAGGTATTAAAAGGGGTATTATTCTTTGAATAAGTACTTAATATATTGCTAGATGACCCAGCTAAGGAGAAGCTTATAATGGAAGAAGAATAAAAAAGGAAAATAGATAAGGAAAACTTCATATCGCTCCTAGAGAAGGAAAAATAAAAAAGAGAAGAAAAGGAACAATAAGAAATGAGGAAAGCAGAGGCATGATATAAAAAATGCTTGGAATAAGAAGAGGAATACCAAAAGAAATAGATAGAGACAGAAAATGATAAGAAAATGGACCTAGACCAAGGAAAATATAATAAGAAATATGAAGACAAGAAGAAATCCAAATTGGATGAAAAGAAGAAAAGAGAGTATGCATTAAAAAAATTGTTGATGAGAGGAAGAGAAAGGTTGAAAGAGAGGGAAAGGAATTGCAAGATGCATAGAAAAAGAAGAAAGAAAAATAGGAAGAGGAGAAACAGAGGCTTGCTCTAGAATCATAACAAAGTAAAGAGAAAGAAGAGGAAGAACAACAAAAAACTATTGAGACTGAGGCAAAGAGGAAGGTCGATGAAGAAGTAGAAAAACAAAGGAAGAGGAAACTAGATGAGGCCAAAAAAATTCCAAAAACCCCAAGTGTAAGTATAGTTGAGATACCTCCTCGGTAATGTACCCCTCTAATGGAAATACTAGGAAATTTTTCATTTTCCTTGTAAGTGATAAAGTTAGATGAGTTTGTAGTGGAAATGGGAGAATATTACTATAGTGACAAGACCAAAGGAATACATAATAGGTCAAGAAAAAGGAAAAGAGGGGAGAAAACTCTGAGCAAGGAATCAACCAAATGAACTATTGAATGGAAAGTAGAACTAGATCCCAAATACAATGCCATGTAGACTGCCTCCTATCTTAATGCAGTAGAAAGGGCCAATGCAATTTTTGTATATGAGTTAGTTGATTCATTGGATACCTCGCAGGTTAGAATAGTTGAGATGGAGGAAGGGCTAAGGACACAAAAAGAGAAGATTATTGAAGAAATCAAAGAGGAAATTAGTTCAACAGAGAAACAACACAAAGAGGATTTGGAAAAGGCAGTGAAGATTCAGACTGATAAACTAAGTGAAAATTTTGAAAAGAAATTCCAAATAGTTGAAAGTATGCATAAGGGAGAATTGGGTTCTCTCAAGTTGGCACATTGTAGAGAGATACAACAACTGGAAAAAAATCATGCATGAGATCTAAACAGGCTGCAAACTAAACATGTGGAAGCCAACAAGTTCATTGAATAGTTGGAACATAAAATCTTAGGGATGGAACAGGATAAAGAAAAACTTGAGAAGGATTTAGAAGAAAATTGGACAGGATATCTAATCATAGATGATTTTAGGGGCTAAATTTCACAAATGGGCTAATTTTCCATGGTTTTTCCCAAAAACCGATTCGCCCAAATTCCATAGAATAAAGTTATTTTACCTTGAAAATCACCAAAATTGTATACAAACTATATTAAATCCTTATAAATTTGAATATTTTTACAAAACGATCGCCAAACACTTTACATTTTGCATATTAAGGACTAGTAATATTAGCCTAGGATTCTACATTTTAATATAAATTTCCATAATTAAAATCATCCCTCGATCTCATCCTGGAAACTGTGAAGGGAGAAGCTACAGTTTTCAATGAGGAACCAAAATTAGTACAAAAGAAATGTTTATGTGCACAAAATGAAATCCAGAGAAACATAGATGATCAAATAAAGCTACAAGACCGGATGGAACAAATGAGAGACAAATATCATAAGGCTCAGGATTCCTTGATAGAATTGTATATTGGAAAAGTGTGTACCAAAAACCACCAATCACCTTGCCACTCTACATTGCCAAGAAGAAGAGAAAAGACCAAGTTTTTTTTGATACATGGAAATCCCTATCAGAAGACATCAGAAGCATTCACAAGATAGTGAAAAATTCCTATAAGATATTATGGAATGTCTCTGATGGGATACTGAAGGAATTCAGAATGGATATCATGCCCAATGTTGATGATTCAACCCCTGGTGAACTAAGAATAGCATAAATTGAAGAAAAAAGGGATGTTAGCCAAGATGCTATTGAACAACATACATAAGTCAGCAAAGAGGTCTTAAATGACCACTTAATGAAAACAATAAAACTAATCACTCTGTCCATGGACTTCAACAAAGGGACCGAACAAATCTTAAAGTTGGAAGTGACAACAAAAATATGTGATAGTGAGATGGACCTAGAGAAAATGCAGTTGAGTAAGATAGATACTATCTTAGAAGAATATACATTATGGAAAGTATATCGAGATAGAATGGAACTGTCTAGAGTCTCTCAGAATTGTCTCGTTTGTAACTGATATTTTTCATTTTGATTATTCCCACTTATGCAAAGTCTAAATAGGGAATGTGAAATGATGAGTCAAGACTACCATCTGACATCATGGTCATTACTAAATGTAAGCGATCTCTCTTGTTCTATAAAAGAGTGCACTATGAATGAATAAGGGATTTTGGTCTCTTGTAAATCAAAACAATAATTTTATTGTTGAATGAATAGAGAAAGAGATATCTTGGATATTTATGACTGAGATATGTGTGTTTAAGACTTCTCTATTTTCATGTGTTTATTGTGTGAATGTTTAGGAACATAGTTGTATGAATTTTTTCTACACTCTATTCTTGATATATATGTTCTGGTGGATTTCCTTGTGAGTACAAAAACAATGTCATTAATATGATATGCAATTAATTGTTGTTATGTTTATTTCATTGTTGTGTTAAGCCATTACTTGCAAATACATACTTCTTCTTTTGTTGGTAACAATATCTTTCATTGTGCTCATATTCTTTATCCTTCTCTTGATCAAGATATGATAGATTAAAATAGGATGCATTTAGAATAGTTTTAGGTAGAATTAGTTAGATTTTCTTTAGTTCATATTTTAATTCATCTGAGAACATTATGTTCCCTGATTCATATTAGAAAATATTTTAGAGCGGAAACCAAGCCCACATACTAGCCATAAACACTATACCAAATGAGATTAGGTCTAATTGAGACCTTCCATCGAGCATTCTCCCTTACCTTCTTGACATTCCATTTTCACTCATCAACACCAAGGAACACCACACTATCATAGCTAGAGTAAGGGATCTATCAACCCCTATGAGGGCATCGAGTCTATCTATTATTTATACTTCATTGGTTTACTTTGCAATAATAGATATAATGTTGATTGGTTATATTTTATCTATATAACATTATATTAGAGATTGGGGCACGTTTTCTCTTATATGAATTTGGAGTTGAGAATGAAAATCATTATGAAATGTGGATCACTCTTGAAGGAGTATCAATGCTCTTCACTTTATCCGAAAGAGCTTCATTATATGTGGAAACAAATTTAAGGTGATATACATTCCTTCTTCCCTTTCCTTTTCTAGCATTGGGGTTTGTAGCTCACTAAAGGAATTTTTGATTAATTAACCCTAGTCAGTTGATCCAATTTCTTTTGCTAATTTTCTGTTAAAATCTAATCTAAAACCTAATTGAATTACCCTAATTAACTACAAGATTAGGTTGTCATTAATAAGAACTTGAGTTCCTAACTAATCTAGTGGATTTTTCTCTTACTTTTAGCCTTCTTTCTCTCACTCTACGATTTCTCGATTCGGCCTTAAAATTTAGTGGTGACTCCATTATCTCTATCCTACCTTTTAGTAGTGTCTTTGTGCTCTTAAGTGGTATTCCATCTCTACCCTTACATTATGTGTGGTATAAAAAGTCTATTTGTTCTCTACACGATTCTTATATGAGAGATTGAAAATTTTGAACCAAGTAGGTAGGTCCATAAGAACGGAAAACTAGAAAATTTTATTTCCAATAATTTTTCCAATAAATTCCTCTTTAGGAGGAGAAAAATCATTTTCTTCATTTCAACATGAATGTTTTCATAACTATTTGCATGTGAGACAACCTCAAGGTTTAGCTCAAGCAGTCATTAGCTAGAAAAAATATCTCTTCCCCAAAGTTAGGGAGGTCACAGGTTTGACTCTATTGATCCCCTCAAGATTAGGTTTCATAATTAAGGCCGATCGTTTACCGCGTTTACAAACATGCATCATGGAGAAGTACTTGGAAGGTTCCCTGCAAGTTATTTTCCTTGAAAAAAAACTATTTGCATGTGAGGTCTTAGGGCTTTTTAGAGGGATGTATGTGTTTCCTCAATGTGGCAGAGAGACTTATTATTCAACACTAACAAGAATCAAGTGTGCATCACTATTTTTTTATTATCTTTTCCATAGGATCTCGGGCCTCCTTTGATCTACAAAAGTTTGAACTTCTACCTAAATTTTGATCAAAACAAAAAAATCACTTCGAATATATGTGTTTCCACTACTAAGACTTATTGTGGACATTATTCATTTGTTCTTTTATTGATATTATGCATAATATTAGGGATTTTTTTGCTTTCAATATACACCCCATAGTAAATCAAGTATCGTCTAATAATAATAATAATGTCATGGCCAAGTATGCGACCCCTGATATTATGCATAATATTAGGGAATTTATTGTTATCAATATACACCCCAAAGTAAATCAAGTATAGTCCAATAATAATAATAATAATGTCATGACCAAGTATGAGACCCCCTTGTTTAGTATGAGACTCCATTATTTGTGAGACAAAGAACCTAGTCTACACAACATTTAAGTGCTAATATTTCTCTTAAAATCTATTCACAAATATAGTTTACCTAATATCCTTTTAATAATATTTAAAAGAGTTTATTCCCATTGTAACCTAATGTGTATATTGTAACCTAATTGTGCTTTCAGTTACTGATTTATTCTAAGGAATGAAACGATTGTTCTTTCTATTTTGATGGATGAAAATTTGAGTACCCACGAACATAAACCATTAGAATGCGGATTCTTTAAATGATTTAGTCATAGTCCACAATTTCTATAAATGATTACCCAATGATATTCGTATCAATTTATATTCGTTAGGCTCGGTCATTTGTAGATCCGTTATATTTGATTTTTGGGAACTCAATTTCCTAAAAAAGCTTTATTCAAATTGTTTTGTTTGGTATTTTGTTTAATCCATCTATGTGTAAAAAATTAACTGGGATTATCTCTTATATGTGTTTTTATAAGAGATATTAACATAAGTAAATAGTTTAAATTAATTTATTTTATAATTTTAATAAATTAATTTTATTTTATTTTATTTTTATTTTTATTGGGATTAAAGTATATGAATTAAATTTAAAAAAAATGATGTGTTAAAAGAATTAAGGTTATAAATTTTATAATATAATATTTAATTAACATAATCATATTATTAAATATTATTCAAGGTGATTGATATATGTTGAAATATTCTTTTCACTTTATATTCATTTTATTAATAATATTGATCCATATATAATTACCATTTTTTATAATGTGGTTGTGATTTTAAAGAAGAAAGAGTCGCTAATATAACTAAGGTGAGAATATATCTTTTTAAATATAAGGTAATCAAAGAATAAATTAATATAAAGAGGAAAAATACAAATTTGAGTGAATAAAAATTAATGATTATTACTAGATACTTCAAAGAATAATGATAATAATTAAACACATTTGAAACTGATAGAGAAATGACTTGAAATTAAAAGGATTTGAGGATAAAAATGAGAGATTTTTCACCTTTTAATTATTTAATTAACTCTTTTTTATCTTCTAATATTTTTAATGTTAAATCTTTTTTTTTTTATCATTTTCAAATGTGTTTAATTATTATCATTATTCTCCTACTCCAAATTTTTATTTTATCTCTTTATATTAATTTATTCTTTTATCATCTTATCTTTAAAGATATATATTCTTACCTTGGTTATAATGGCTATTCTTTCACCACTTATCCTCAAAGTTTTTATCTTTCTTCTTTAAAATTTTCTCTCCAACACTCTTCTTAATTAGACTTGGTTCAAAAGTCCTTTATAATGAGTAAAATGTTACTAGAAATATTGGATGTTTCTAACTCTTTACACAATTATAAATTCAAAAATCCAAATAACATTATTATGAAAAACTTTGAGGTTTTTATTTTACTTCTTTATATTAATTTATTCTTTGATTATCTTATCTTTAAAGATATATATTCTTATATTCTTATCTTGATTATAATGGCTACTCTTTCACCACCTATTCCCAAAATTTTTATCTTTCTTCTTTAAAATTTTCTCTCCACACTCTTTTCAATTATACTTACTTCAATAATCTTTTGATAAATGAAATGTTACTAGAAATATTTAAAGTTTCTAACTCTTTACACAATTATAAATCCAAAAATTCAAATAACATTATTATAAAAAACTTTGAAAACCTCCCCACTTTGATTATGGTGAATGAAATATATTTTTCAACATATCAATCACTTTTTATAATGTAATAGTCGTAGTTCACAGCCGCTATTTCGCGGCTGAGAACGCCGAAAGGGGATGTTTTAATTGTAGAAAACGTGTGTACAGCTAAAAAAATCGGGCGGTAGAGAATGGGCGGACAGTTGAAATCTATGGAGAAAATGAAACGCGCGGATAGGTTAGGAAAGAGAAAATGAAATGCACAGGCAGCCAGAAAATGAAACGCTTGGATAGTTGAGGAAATCTAAATGGTAATTTGAAAGGTTAATCATTTAATTTAAACGTGGCAATCATATAGTGCTACAGTAATTTCTTAATATGATTAGGTAAATGTTAAAAAGTAAACAGTGTAACGGATGCATTCAAAAATACAAGGAAGTTATGAAGAGTAAATCACATTCATTGATTTGGGAGGACGACTAAGAATATGCCAGCATCTTCAATTGTTAACCATTAGATTAGAATTTTAGATTAAAAGCTGATTAATTCTGCTCATTGTCAATAGGTAATAAATGAATAATAAATATGTTTGAGTATTTTACAACGTGGCAATAGAATTTTATTGGATCTTCGTCTTGAAACTTATATAAATATTATATATCCAAAATTATTGTCTCGTGACTCGATCGATAACCCTAGAACAAGTCACGGGTAATATTGGCCCGTGACTCGAGCGTGTTGCTGTGATAAGCACCGGCGAACTAACATTTTTGACTAGGTTTAAAGAAATATTATGCACACTTGACCTTACAATATGTGGGGGCCAGTATATCAATAAGTCAAATTTATATCATAATTATAGTGAAATTATTAATCATTTTTTATTTATGGGGAGGATATAAATAGGGAAGAGTAGCAACCAGAGAAACATCCTACGCCTCGATCGCCTGATCATTTAATTTCTGAGCTGCATCCATCCATTCCTTCCTTTTTCAAATCCATGGCCGCAAAGATGAACATTGATCCTCTTTTTACTCAACAAGAAAACCGGCGTCAGGTGTACTGCGTCACAGGAGGAGGAGGATACATCGGATCATGGCTAGTAAAGACTCTGCTGGAGAATGGCTACACAGTGCATGCCACTCTCAGAGATCCAGGGAACCCATCAAAAAATTCATTCCTTCTCTCACTCCCAGGAGCCCAAGAGAGGCTTCGTCTTTTCAAAGCAGATCTGTGCGAGGAAGGGAGCTTCGATTCTGCCATCCATGGCTGCCACGGCGTCTTTCATGTTGCCACTCCCATGGAGTTTGGTTCCAAGGATCCCGAGGTAAGCCTGCGTATATTTGGTCAGCATGCATATGTTAGAAGTGCTGAATATCAAAGACGAGTGGCTTTGGGCTCGAAATCCCTGCTTGACTGCTTTGTGCTTCGTTTGATATCGTTACCAGGTTAGATGCTAACTTAAGTATATGTATGGATGAATAGAATGAGATAGTCAATGCTGCAATTCAAGGAACTCTGAACGTTCTGAAATCGTGTAAGAGAGCAGAAAGCGTGAGGCGTGTCGTGTTCACTTCGTCTTTGAGCGCAGCTATCCCGTTCGACAAGTCTCTACTTGTTATCGATGAATCGTGCTGGACTTCACTGGACGTCATCAGGAAAATCAATAACCATGGTCGGGTAAGCTTAATTTATTCAGGAGGATCACACTACTCTAATTCATAGGGAACGGATAATATTAGAATTATACCAGTGTGAAATGCATTCTTCTTCTTTTGCAGTTCTACGCAGAGGCGAAAACACTTGCAGAGAAAGTTGCGTTGCAGTTTGGAAAGGAAAACCCGTCTCTTGCAGTGGTGAGCATTGTGCTGCCGATTGTTGCGGGTACTTCCATGACCAGCACAGCCCCCTTCAGCATGCATATGGTGTTGTCTTTGATAACAGGTAGGTATATGTAGGTCATTCTTGTGTCCAGAGGCAGTATTAAGAGATTGTAACCTATATTTGCTGTACGGTCTGTAACTCATTAGTAGATTGTAACCTATATTTGTTGTACTGTTTGTAACTCACTAGCACAGTAGTAAAATAGCTGTTGGTGAACGTTTAATAGCTGTTGGTGAACGTCGAATATGAATCTTTAAAAGAATATATTAAATTTTATTATTTATTAACAAATAAACTGTTGGGCTTCATTTATTTGGTGTTAATATTTTAATTTATGTAATCATTTAAGTGGCAATGAGTTAGCTATCAAAGTAATTCTTAAATATGATTATATAAATGTAAAAAAGTAAACACATAAACTGATGCCTTTATAATAGCTAGGAAGTTAATGATTGAAATCACAGCCATTTATTTTGTGTGACTACTAAGAATATTCCAGCCATATTTAATCTTGTCCATAGAAAACTTATTAAGCACTAAACCCCTAATAAATCTGCCCATTGTCAATAGGTATACGACTTTCAGCATAATTAAGAGATTGTAACCTATATTTGTTATACCCTCTATAACTNCATTAGGTCTTTGGAAATCAAATCCTGTAAGATACAAACCTTTTGTCTATGTTAGTTTGTATACAACTGTTTACGTAGACTAATAATTATAAATATATAATCTCTTTTTAATTATATATCATTTATAGATTTAATATTTCTTATTTTTTATTATCTGCATAGAGATTAAGCTCATTTATGATTCAACCCGAATTTCTACGTGAAATAGCTTCCTGCCTGTCTCTTTTTGTGTATGAGCATATTTAGCTTCATTTGCTCCGCTGCCTAGTTTTAGTGTTGGAGATCATGCCTTTTTTTATTTGCTTTGTTTTTTCGACCCATAGCATCTCGTGTTGTTCATTATCATTTTCGATGTGCTCACCTCTCCTTTGTGTCACAGTTCAAAACCTCTGATCTAAATAGGTTGCAGATTAGGTCTGGAGCAACACACAAATCTTCATACCTAGATTCAACGCTTCACTTCCAGATATACACAGAACTGTTGTTTATGAAATGTTTAGAGCGTTGGTGTTTTCCTGGGTACATGGCCTCAGATTCGTGGGTGTACGAATCTGTTTGCTAGCAATCCATTTGGAGAGGTCTAGTTGTTGTCTAACCTGGACTGTTTCCAATTTATTTGTTGAGTAGATCTGTTCATATACAAGTCTTTTCCATAGTCAGATTGCATTTGTGATTTTTCCATAGTCAGATTGCATTTGTGACTTCGCTCTCTCTAAGAACCTTTATGTAACTCGAGGAATATCTACTTTGCTTTTGACGTGCTTAATGCAAGTAAACTATACCTCATCACTTAAAGTCTTTCCATAACTTCACTTTAAGTAATGATAAGTTAGATGCACAACCTAGTTCACCTAACAATACGCTTATGTTCAACCTCAGTCTTAAACATCCTAACAATACTTAGCTAATATTTCATAACTTTTTCAACTTAAAGCTAGGAACATAACATTCATCCAAGTAAAAAAACATACACAAGTATTGATGGCACCCAAGGCAAGTGCCTTAACTTTATTTATATAAAGAATGTTACAAATATAACAAAGTAGCACAACCAACTAGTGGTTCATTTACATACTACACCCAAGGCACAATTTCCTACAAGAATTATCCAACCCTTCAAGCAACACTAGGCTTGCCTCCTACAAGTGTTGTTTTCTTTTTCTTCTCACTTAGTAATTTCCTACTATGCCTAACCCTAAACTTAGCACAATACTAGAGCTCCTTTGCACTCCTTGTGAATGATAAATCACTTATGCCTTAGCACTTTTGAGACGTTTTCCTTTTATATGAGACTTTCTTTGCACTTACAAGCCCCTTCACTCTAAGATGGACCCAAGTGTCATCCATCAACTTTCTTCCTTTGGTGACCTTTTTGTTGATCATCCACCCAAGTTGTTCCAAGTCATCCTAAGTCATCTTAGGTCCTCCTTGGTCACCCTAAGTCATCATAAGTTCACTCAACCCATCCCAGGTCTTCTTGGATTCTTAGATATTGTCTTCATACATTCAAAAGACCTCATTCACTTTCGAACCATTCTCTTCTTTAGGCCTCATGCCTTCAATTCTTATTGGAGTGGGAGGTCCTATATGCAAGTATATCCTCCCCTTCCAACCATGGCATATTTGAGATTAATATGGGAGCTCTAGATGGTGCAACTCTACTAGGATAAGCTTCATCAATCCTACAAAGTTTCAACTGATTAATGTGGAAAATCGGGTGGTAAGCTCTCATTTGGTGTGATAGCTCCAATCCATAAATGGCATCCCCAATCCTCTTGAGTACCTTGAACAATCCTTCAAACCACTGCAACAAAGAGCCATATATGCTACTTTGTAGCTTGAATTGATCTCTACCCAACTTAAGTAAGACCAAGTCGTCAACTTGAAACTTTTCCTCCCTCTTTTCATGATCTATGAATACTTCATCATCCTTTTTGTTACATTTCTCAATTAAATGTGAGCCATCTCCAATATGTCTTTCCATCCTTTCATGAAACCCAAGGTTGATGGGTCGTGCCCATAGTATCCTTGTAGAAATGTTTGTGGTGTCTAAGGTTGTTGTTCATTTGTTAACTCAAACGAACTACAATCCATTATAGAACTCTTTTGCATGTTGTAAATGATTTGGGTTGCATCCAACAACTATGGCTAGTTCGATTGGTTTGCATGAACAAAATGCCTTATGTAATCTTATGAAAGGCCATTGATCCATTATGTTTTTGCATTGATCTATGGATGATAACTTGAACTCACCAACAACTTGGTTCCAACAAGCCTGAACAACTCTACCCAAAAATTTCCCTTGAACCTTGCGTTTATGTCTAACACATTCCTCAATGGAAGACCCCCATACGTCACAATATTCTTAAATAACAACTTCTCAACTTCTTCTACTGCAAAAGGCACCTCCATTGGCAAGAAGATTGCATACTTAGAAAACAATGACCACCCTAATCTCTTTATACCCTTGTGAAATTGGAAGTTGTGTGATGAAGTCCATAGAGACACTTGCTCAAGGTCTCTTTAGCAATGACAAAGGCTCTAGTTAACCGACTTGCATTTTGGTGTCTACCTTGTTTTGTTGGAACACAAAACAAGTTTAGATGTATTCTTCCATGTCTCACTTCATGTGTTCCCAATAATAACCTTGTTCTAGCAATGTCATTGTCCTTTGTTGTCATGGGTGGGATGCCCGAGGAAAATCATGGCACTTTCTCAATATTTCCTCCAAGTCAGATGACTTGGGCACATAGATGTGATCATAAAAGTACAAAATCCCATTGTCCATCCAAAACTTCCTTGTTTTTCCCTCCTTGACCTATTTCTTGATATTCAAAGTTGTAGGATCTTTGTGCAGTCTCGCTTTGATCTTCCCTTACAAGTCACCTACGCGTAACTACACATGGGTAGCAAAAATGCGTCCTCCTCTAAGGCTGCAAGTTGTGCCTTAATACTTAAACGCATTCACTATTGCATTAAACTTTCACCTACGCGTCACTACACATGGGTAGGAAAAATGCGTCCTCCTCTAAGGCTGCAAGTTGTGCCTTAATACTTAAACGCATTCACTATTGCATTAAACTTGCCTTGTGAGTACTCAATGGTCATGTCAAACTTTCCCAAGACATATTAAGGCTGCAAGTTGTGCCTTCCTACTTAAAGGCATTCAATATTGTATTAAACTTGACTTCTCACTACTCAAAAATCATGTCAAACTTTCCGAAGACATATTTTCATCATTCGTCCTTAGGTGACAACTTTAGTTGGGTGGAAAAGTAACATGTTTCCACATTGTCTTCCTTCGCAATGAACACTTTGACTAAAAAGCAGTGTCTCCATTCTTGTAGGCAATGCACATCTATGGTCATCCATGAGAAATGGATGATGTACCTATGTTAATGATCCTATAGATTTCTTCTCTCATAGGCCACTAGATTACCTTCATGTGACAAAAATCCTTCTTGTCTAAAGTTCAAATGACTTCTGAAAGTCTGGTAGCTTCAACACAAGTGTGGACTTTAGTTCACGGAATTCTCGCCTACACTTTTTCATCCAATTCCATGGTTTGTCCTTCTTCAAAAAAAATCATTAAGTGGTGTTGAAATCTTACAATAACCTAAGGAAATCCTTCTTCTCTAACGTTCAAATGACTTCTGAAAGTCTGGTAGCTTCAACACAAGTGTGGACTTTAGTTCACAGAATTCTCGCCTACACTTTTTCATCCAATTCCATGGTTTGTCCTTCTTCAAAAAAATCATTAAGTGGTGTTGAAATCTTACAGTAACCTAAGGAAACTCCTTGCATCATGATCTATAGAAACTCCTTGCGTCAAGGATCTTCCATCATTGTAAACACATCTAGATCTATTCGTGCTCCTATTCATGTTATCGATTTTACTAGATATTGATTATAATTACTCCAATTACTAGCTACTTTTCTTGTTTCCATCCGCACAATAATCTTGCAATCTCTTTATGCAACTCACCCAGTTTCTTGAAGCAAAAACATAATCTGTAGATTATCTGTAGATTGTTGGCCTTGAAGATTATAAAGTGCTTGGGTGTTCCTAGCATTTGTTCAATTAGTGATGTCAATATTGAACTTTTTAAAAGCCAATCATACCACCTTTCTTTTGGATACAACGATGGGGATGATGTGCTAAAGTGGCAGTTTACATTTTGTTCATATCATGTTAAAAGTCGATCCTTCACAACTATAAATGTTGGGTGGTTTAGTAAACTGATGGGTTTGTTGAACTCACCATGTTGTCTCTTGCCAGTGCATTCCTTTTTATCTAGAATACCATCATTGAGGGGTGAACTTGGTTTGAAAGTTGCCATTCCCTATTTTTTTATCCAACCTTGTTATGAGATTTCCACTTATTGACAATGGACATTTGGTTAGTGGGCTATGTTTGAATGAGGAGATCAGGGATCTATTCCATTCGCTGGAGAGGGAGGTGTTTCATTATTTATTGTAATTTGAAAACAAACAAACTATACTATTCATGTAAAATAAGTTTGTTGGTCTTTTTTTTTTTTGGGTGTCATTAACATATTTGTATTTTTCCAATTTGATGTACCTCATACATTATTGGTAGTGTTTTTTCCAACTCTTCTTTGAAG
Source organism: Picea engelmannii (assembly GCA_009831015.1). NCBI lineage: Eukaryota > Viridiplantae > Streptophyta > Pinopsida > Pinales > Pinaceae > Picea > Picea engelmannii. Next base: position 15,200 of record ML809430.1, on the reverse strand, counting down.
CATGTATTTTTCGTTCCACCTAAGGTGTTGCGAAGAACATTTCACTCTCTTTCCAATAAGTGGTTGAACAATACATGTGTTTACCTCTTTGATATTTTTTTTTTCTCACATGTAGATAAATATTGTCTTAGATAGTTTATTGATGACCATTATGGTGTTTTATTTTATTTTTGAAGCACTTTGCCTAGCTTTTTATTCTAAAACCACTTGTTGTTTGAAACACAATTTTTCTCAAAGTCTAGTACAACGTTTTTTCATCTTTAGAAAAATCATTATATCTTTTTGTTGATATGCAACAATTTTTAGTTGGATCGCGCTTTGTTTCCATTGGCTTGTCATCTTTTGGAGATTGTCTAGTGTCCATATTATGGGACTTTGCCCACCTTTCATGTTCATATTCTTTTGTTTTCCTTTGTAGAATAAATATGTATTGATTTTTCACTTGTACATGGGTACTTGTCATGACCTTGTTTATTGATATCCATATTGAACATTTTTGTCTTTTATGGATTTATTTTTGGTACATCTATTTTTGCACAGTTGAACATGTCATCCAAGTAGTGGATTTTGGGAAATTCATGCATATTTTCTATGAGTGTCATTACGTGTTTTCCTCCATATCCATGCGAAACCTTGCCCTATAGGCCTTGAAGCTATCCATATTGGAGCATTTCTTGCTTGGTTGTTTGGCATTGTTGTCACCTTTAACTAGTACCTCCATATTCTTCAGTACAGAGCACCAATTCCTATTTTTGACTCGGTAGTTAGAGTGGCTAGTTACCCATGCACTATGACAACATGGATTAACATCCATAGGGACACTCATTTTATGTTGTTTTTCTCGATTGTACATGAGTTAAACGGGTCTTTATGTTGAGATTCATTTTATAGGATCAATTTCTTTTATGTTCTTCCCTAAGTTGCACTTAAGGGGAGCCTCTTGAGTACAATTGATTCTCTGTTCTGGAGAAGCTTGAAATTTCTTACTTGGATTTCTTATGTGGATGTTTGATGGCATTGTTAGCTTGGGTTACTTGGCCCTCTATATAGTTTTGGTCACACTTCTTGTTTGGAACATTTAGCTTCAACTGGTCTCATTTTTTTTTTTTATGGTGGATGGTGTTTTGTTTTTGTTTCAAGCCTTTATTCTAGTTCTTATCTAGTGTGTAGTTTTTTGGAACATTCATGTGGTGTTTGTCAATTCTTGTCATTCTTGTGCCTTTACAACCTATCGATCCTTTTCTACTTTCACATTCAACCATGGTTTTTTAGGTGACCTTCCTCTTTAGATTTTCAGTCAAACTTCCTTATTAAAGCTTTCAACCTCCATAGCCCTCATGATTTTGTCATTCAAAGAATGTTTATGGGATCTTCTTTAGTTTAAACCCCAAGGGCTTTACAACATTGGCTTTACTCTAGGGAGCCTTGTTCTGATTTCTAATCAACGTTAATCCTTTGAACATTTTGTACATGGATACTTAGCACGTCTAATCCTTTGAACATTTTGTACATGGATACTTAGCACATCTAGTTGTTGGGAATCGTTTTTTGTTTTCTTTTGTTTACTCTCTATGTTTTATTGAAAGGGGAGGTGTTAGTGCATGCTAACTAAACTGACTGATGGTGCTGCGAAACTGACTGATGGTGGGAATCGTTTTTTGTTTTCTTTTGTTTACTCCCTATGTTTTATTGAAAGGGGGAGGTGTTAGTGCATGCTAACTAAACTGACTGATGGTGCTGCAATTTGCAGGCAATCCACAATTGTATGGATCATTACTGCAAGCCAGGGATGGATTTCTAGGTGATTCTGTCTCGCTCATCCATGTTCAAGATGTCTGCAATGCTCATGTATTTCTGATGGAGCACCCAACTGCAGAAGGACGTTATATTTGTTGTGGGAATGCCACTACCATTCCAGAGCTCGCACATCTCATCTCTGAACACTATCCACAGTACACAATAAAAGCAAAGTCAGCAATATCATCTCCCTCGCGAGCATATTATATAGCATTATAAAGAAACTACGTTATCACACGCTATGATTTCATTCAGATTTATATTCTGGTTCTTAAAGGTTTTGTAATTTGTTAACTGCTCTTTGATGCAGGCTGGACGAGTCTGTTGTTGCTGCTGGTTGTGCACGTACCATTTCAACAAAGAAATTATCAGATTTGGGATTCATTTATAAGTACAGTGTGGCGCAGGTTATTGACGATAGCGTCCAGTTTTTTCAAAAATTGGGCATACTCAACTGACGACATGGATCTTATTACTCGCATTGCATAATA
>ML809429.1:186410-199627 GCA_009831015.1 Picea engelmannii | reverse complement strand
GACATCCCACAAATATTATGGAATCTATGCAATTTTCTCATCATATTTCATCCAAGACTAAGGCTACACACATGTATACCATTGGAGCATACATAGGAAGCATAGATCATTTTGGGGGTCATAAGATAATTGTACCTCAACCGACAAGGTTGACACATCAACAAATGGACAAAAGAAGAGAAAAGAGTCTGTGTTTCAATTGTGACAACAAGTGTAGTAAGGGGAATAAATGTAGTGAGAAGAAATTATTCTACATAGACTCTGAAGAGGAAGAAGATCAAGAATTGGAACCACCACAAGATCCATATCTAGAAGAGACTACTCCAAAAATATATTTTCATGTATTGGACGACATTAGTACTCCAAAAACCCTCAAGATACAAGGATGCATCAAAAAGAAAATGGAAATAATATTGATTGATTCTAGTAGTACCCATAATTTCATTAATTAAAAATTAACAAAAGATCACAATTTCTTTGTATATCCTACACCAGAGTTTCAAGTAATGATTGTATATGGAGGTACCATAAATTGTTTAGGGAAATTCCATAGTATTAATCTCAACATGGGGGAGTATTTTTTGTATAGTCTCATGATTTCCATCCAAATGGGTGGTATTGATTTTGTATTAGGGGTCCAATGGTTACAATCATTGAGAATACTTTCCTTAATTTTCAATACCTTTTCATGAGATTTTCCTCATATGGCAAGTAAATTGAGCTTAGAGGTATCCAAGGGAAACCCTCTAAAGTGATAATCTATAGTAGCATGAAATAATTACTCAAAAAGGGACACTAGGGTATAATTGCACAATTGTTCTCACTTGATGTTCAAACATCTATATCCTCTACTCCATTATATCTTCAAATGGTTATCAACAATCATTCCAAGGTATTTTGTGAAATTACTAAGGGTATTCCACCTGCTCAATATCATGACCATGTTATTCATTTAAAACCAAGTAGTGTACCACCTAACAATAGGACTTACATGTATCCACATGCACATAAGAGTGAGATTGAGTGTATGATATAGGGAATGTTAGAGGTCGACATCATTCAACCTAGCCAAAGTTCTTTCTATTCACCAATGGTAATGGTTACAAAAAAGGATGGTTCATGGTGTATGTGTCCAGATTATAGACAACTCAAGAAAATGACCACCAAAACAAGTTTCCTATTCATGTCATTGATTAATTATTAGAGGAATTTCATGGAGAAAAATACTTTACTAAGAGGGTTCTTCATTCATGATATCATCAAATCATAATGAGGAAAGAATACATTCCCAAAACAAATTTTAGAACACACGAAGGTCATTGTTAGTTTTTGGTTATGCCATTTGGACTTACTAAAGCACCTTCAACATTTCAAAGCTTGATGAATTCTATTTTCAAGCCCTTCCTTAGAATATTTGTGTTCGTATTTTTTTTATAAAAAACTAATCTACAAAAAATCTTGGGAAGAGAGTGTAGAACATGTTGACAGAGTATTACAACTATTGGAAGAGAAACAACTTTATGAAAATCCTTCCAAGTATGCCTTTGGGGTTCAAGAAGTGGAATATTTGGGTCATATTTTATCTCATGAAGGTGAAAAAGTGGACCCTAACTAAATTAAAGCTACGATGGAATGTCTGATTCCCAAAACCTTGAAGAAACTTAGAGGATTCTTAGTATTGACAGACTATTATTGCAATTTTGTCAAGAACTATGGAAAACTATAAGCACCTCTAACAACATTAATAAATAAGGAAGCATTTTCTTGGACTAAAGCAACAACCAAATATTTTCAAAAAATAAGGAGGCCATGTGTAAAACTCCCATCCTATCCACACCCAAATTTACAAAACATTTATTGTGAAGTGTGATGCCTTAGGCCATGGAATTGGTGCAATTTTAATGCAAGAAGGAAATCCCCTTTCCTTTGAAATAAAGCAACTTAAAGGAAAAAACTTACTCAAAATAATTTATGAAAAATAAATGTTGGCCATACTACATGCAATTAAAAAATGACACCCTTACCTAATAGGAAGACAAGTCCAAGTAAAAACATATCATGATAGTTTGAAGTACTTCTTGGAGAAATGAGTATCTTCAGAAGAGAAATAAAAATGGATTACAAAGATTTTAGGTTATGACTTTTAAATTATCTACAAAAAAGGAAAACATAATGTTGTGGTAGATGCCCTTTCAAGGAAAGAAGAAGAAATAGAAGGTTCACTATGTGTTATTTCTATTCTACAATCTAATCGGGTAGAAGAAGCAAGGATATAATGGAAGAAATATCAATAGGTATGCAAGATCATTCAAAAAATAAAAGAGGACCCAAGTTCATTAGATATTTTTTTATGGAATAATGATTTACTATCGTATCATGATTTCCTATATTTATGTAAGAATTTCCAACTCAAACAAAAGGTCCCTCTGGAATTGTAAACTTATCCTATAAGAGGAGATTCAGGATTGTTGAAAATGTACCACGCAATTAAGAAGGATTTTTTGGGGGAAGGTCTTAAAACTTGTGATCAAAAATTGTGTTTGAATGTTTGGTTTGCCAATAGAATAAGGGAGAGACAATCAATATGTCAAGTCTCCTACAACAATTAGATATACCAAGTCAACGTTGGGAATAAGCTTCAATGGATTTTATTACAGGTTTACCCAAATCCGAAGGAAAGACTGTCATCATGGTAGTAGTGGATCGACTAAAAACATGTACCCATTTTTTCTCTCTTTCTCATCCTTTTAAATAAAGTATGGTAGCTGAAACATTCATGGAAATAGTTCAAAAGCTACATGGAGTCCCCAAGATTATTGTAAGTGATAGAGATCCAATTTTCACTAGAAATTTTTGGATTGAATTATTTTCTTGTTTGGGTATTCAATTGGCTCACAACTCATCTTACCATCCTCAATCCGATGGGAAAAATGAGACTGTGAATAAATTTCTAGAAGGATATATTCATTTCTTTTCATCTAATAAACATAGACAATGGGTCAAGAGGTTTCCCTTGGTGGAATATTTGTACAACACATCCTTCCATACTTCATCAAAACTCTCCCCATTTCTAGAAATTTATGGATATCATCCTCCATTCATTACATCACACTTGAAAGGGAATACATGGTTTCAAGCAATGGAGGACCACATAGGGAACCAACAAGAGGTTATCAAACTATTGAAGGATAACTTGTTTATGGAACAAAATAGGATGAAACAACAAGAATATCAACATCGTAGTGAAAGGGAATTTGAAGTGGGGTATTGGGTATTTCTAAGGCTACAAACATATAAAAAGATGTCCCTCAAGAAAAAGAAATAAGGACAATACATTAGCACCCAAATATTATGCCCCTATAATTTTTTGCAAAGGATTGGAAGTATGGATTACAAATTGGAGTTGTCTCCATCTTCATGTGTATATCCAATATTCCATGTTTCTTTCCTAAAGAAGGTAATAGAGAACAATATATTAAACCAAACTATTTTACTGGATATTAATGAAGAAGGGAAAATCATACTAGAACCAAAACAATCCTTGAAACAATGATTAAGAAGCTGGGAAATTTAGCAATTAAGGAGTACCTCGTCAAAGGGAAGAACCTACCGGTGGAAAGAAAACATGGGAAGATGATATATTCATGTAGAAACACCTTCACTTAGTCAATTTTTAAGGACAAACTTGTTTTAATGGGAGGAGCATGTTAATACCTAGACAAATCCCTGCATTATGTGTAAAAGTGGATTGTATTCATTGAATTTTTATCATTTTTAAGGTATTGGTTCATAACAGAGAAATAAATGGTCATTCTTAGCCTACCAAGATCTAGGGGATTGATTAAAACCATAAATAGACTTATTAAGTTGAAAAACAAGGGTATAATCTGTCACAAAACCAAGAGGTTGTTCCATGAAAATTCTCTAGATGAGTTTTCATGAAGAAAGGAAATTTTCACATCCATCTGGTGGATTTTCCATCTAAAATGAGTAGCAAGGGAAAGAAATAGTGAAACATAATTAATCTTTGAAACAACTTGGTAAAGGTCTCAGTGTAGTCAATGCCTTCTTGTTGAGATAATTCTTTCATGACCAAGTGATATTTATGACGCTCAACAACACCTTTAGAGGCAAATTTGGTCATATAGACCCATCTTCATTTCAAAATATTATTCCCTTGAGATCGAGGAACTAAATTCCAAGTATGATTCTTCAAAATAGAATCTATCTTATCCTACATGGATTATTCCCATTCAAGTTATCCTTATGCATCTGGGTAGGTAATAAGATCACAATTTTCAAGAACACGAGTCATTAGAGAAATAGTGGCATGTTTCTTTTGAATTCGAGTTTATCGGCCTGAAGAAATATCACCAACATTAGGAACAACAACTTCAATCGTCTTAGTTACCCATATGGGTAGGAAAGAAAAGGTTAAAATTATATCCACTATAGAAGGTAAACCAGAAGAAGGAATGGTTTCATTTGAAGGAGACAAAAGACTAGTCAAGACATAAATCGATGGACCAATTTAGTCAGAAACAAAGGTTGATGGCCTAGTCAAAATAGGAATAGAGTTCATATATCTAGTTGAAGGACCAAAAAACATAACAAGAGAACCATTTTCAGAAACAACATCAAAGGGACAATCCTATAGTAATCCAGAGGAAACATTCAACAACTTAATACCTGAAGAATTCTCTCAAGAAACACATTTATTCTAATAATGATCTATCATTTGACAAGGTCAAACATTCGATAGGATTTAGAATCTTCAGAGTATCCCGTCATGATAAAAGCATGACTCTTTGCATCTAGTTTCTTTCTACAAAAATATGGAATATGATCCCAAGCAACACATCCAAATACACAGAGGTGGATGACCGAGGGATTTTTTCAACACCATCTCTTGAATGGATTTAATCATTGATATCTCTAGTTGGAATATGATTCAAGAGATAGTTTTTGAAATAAACAACTTCATCCCAAAAACAAGTGGGAAGATATTTGGCCTACAAAAGACAACGAGCCATTTTGACTAATGTCCAATTTTTGCATTTGAAAACACCATTTTATTAAGGAATATGAGGGATCAACCTCTGTTAGTCAATACCAAATAAAACAAGGTATTCTTCAAATGGTCGATTGACATACTCACTGTTGGATAATTGATTTTCATTGATGTTGTTGGATAAATGGTTTTCATTGATGTCAACATATGTGATGGGTGCATTTGAATAAGTCTATAATAATCCCTAGAGGTGTGGTCATGAAGCCCACAGTTGTTTGAGGAATAAGAACATGAAGGGTAGTGTAGATGCATGTAACACACTCATATATGGACAATCCTCATTGTGTTGTTTACAATAGTAGGTGGAACATCTCATAGTTCCTTATGTTTGAGGATTTAGGAGGTAATGAATTTGGAAGCCCTGAAGAATGGTTAAGAAGTCCCTAAATGGTTGCAACAAGAATTTATAACTCATTAATTAAAGGGTAAACTGGTTGTAACACATGTGGTACAAATTTTAGAGGGAAAATGAAGTGAAGAAGGGCAACATTTCAAGGGAAGATGAAGTCTTATGATGATGTGTTCTAAGGTATGTTTTTAAAAATCCATCTATCCATTTTCACTATAACTTTCTTGTTTTAGAATGATTCAGATAGTAAAACATGAAGTTGGTTGAGACAACATAGCAAGGTACCGATGGTGAAAATTTCCACTTATGGGTTGTTTTATTTTGGGAGATACACTCTATGGAAGCTAGGGTTTTTGAATAGTCATGAAACTAGTCTCAAATAGGTGTTCTAGGTAAGACAATCATAACTTATTCATAGAGAAAAAAAATTATTTGAGACCAATTGCATTGAAAATATTACAGTTTTTAGTATCTTGTGTTCAATTTTTAGAATTAGATATCAAATATTGAGCGTGTGGAATGTTGTAAAAGCTCACTCTCCATAATAGGTTAGAATTTAGGAAGGTCTACCACTTTCTCTATAACTTTTGTTCTAGGAATTTGCATACCCTGAAAGTTTGAGGTGATGGAGGAAAAATCGCAAATTACCTATGGTTAAAATTCCAGACATTGTCTTGCAACAATTTTAGAGATATTCTCTTTGGAAGTCAGAGTTCCTGAATGGTCCTAAAATATGTTTCAAACAATTCATCTTGGCACTTTTTCTATAAATTGGTTTTTTGGGAATTTGCAGACCATGAAATTTTTAGAGGTTTGAAAATACATACAAAACTACCTCAGGTAGAAATTTTAGAATCATAAATTGAAAATTGAGCTCGTGGTGAATCTTACAAGTTTACATATTTGAGGTATGTTTCGACACATGATTTGAGGCATATTTTTTATACATGTATGAGGTACATTTCATGATGATCTTGATGAATGTTTGAGGCACTTATTGATGATATTATCACAAAGTTTTGAGGTACATGCATTGGATGTTGTGGTACATGCTTGAGGCATGTCTTGGTGATTTTGGTACATATTGAGACACGTCTTGATGATATTATGGTACATTGATTAGAATCATATCCTAGATATTTTGGTATATTTCATGGTGATGTTATCACATGCTTGAGGCACTTCATTGATGATATCTTATGATACATGGTGTATGGAATGATTGAGACATATCATGAGTGATATGGTATATGGTACATTGCTAGAGGCACTTATTGGTGATCTTGGTACACTTTCTGGTACATTGTATGGTACAAGTTCTAGTACATGGTATGGTACAAATTTTAGTAGATGGTTGATGTACATGGTATGGTATAGATTCTGGTACATGGTTGATGTACATTGTTTATGTACATGGTATGGTGATGGTTTTGGTATATCAGTGATAGAGACAGTGACAAAGACAGTGACAGGGATAGTAACATGTTGGATGATTGGTTAATCATCAGTTACAAGTTGATGTCAAAGAGTGATAGTGGCAGTGGTTGTTACTAGTTGATGTGACAATGATAGTGACAGGTTGGTTGATGTATCAGTGACAGTGGTAGTTATAGGTTGATCAGTGGTATTTTTGACGCTTGAATCCATTAGGACCAAAACGAAAACCTCATGAGGATATAAATCCCATTGCGTTCTAATAGAGGTGGTACTCCTCTTTAATTCATATTTTCTTGAGACTCTAGATCTTCAGAATGTGGGGCTTTGCATAAGTTCATCATGGTAATCAAAGAAATATAAAATAACAAGGAAGAAAATGTTTTGTTTTTATTTTAAAGAAAGTTCCTGAGAAATGACCAAGAATCACACACTTCATACATTCAACAAAAATAGATAAAATGTCCTCACATCCATCATAGTTTAATATAAAGATTTCTGATCACAAAAAATAAAAAAAAGAAGATGATACAGACCCATAAGAGAAATTTAACAGAGTGGACACATTGGTAGCTCAAATAAAGATAATGATAGATCAACCTCAAATACTTTATATTATAAAAACAAGGTTACAAAGCACAATCGATATTGTTCCCAACGTAGCTCTCTTGAAATTTCTAAAAAATATATAGTCTGTTACATATTCTTTGAAATTTAAAATGTGTTTGTCTTAAATACTGGGATTGGGGATTCTGTGGACCATAAAGTATATAAATACAAGAAATAAGCTCTTAGAAGGAAGATGGTGGGTGGTAGAAGAACAACAAGACTTGGTAAGAAGAAAAGAGGAGTGATCAATCTTTGGTTAAACCTTTCTAGTGAAAGAGGTGGAATAATTGGATGAATGACTTGATAAAGAAAAAGAAAGGTGTGATCAACATGAACTTACTATGATGGTATCTCTCTACAATACTCATTCTTGGACCTTTGATGGAGCCTCCCTTCTCTTTTTAAGGAGAGATATTCTAATTACTTGGGTAGTTAGGGTTTTCCCCCTTCTAGAAATTCCCGTACAAGTTTATTCTTGAAACATTCCCCTTAATTAATTCCTCATTAATTAATTCACATCATCAATACAAGTATATTGAAATTGAGTCCCTCTCATTTTTTAATTTTTGTTTTTTTAATTAAACTTATTTTTTTAAACATTTGATTAATTTTCCATGAAAAGAGGACGACTGTAATTTAATTTTATAGAGGTTAAAAACAAATTTTTATCCATTTAAACCACTTCTGATGTACTCTTCATCATCTCATATTTCCAATGATATAAAGTTTTCCCAAATCTGTCTCTCGGATCTCAAGATATGAGATCGTGAAGTTGAGTTGTCATGTAGGCCCATTAAAAATGCAGCTGACTGATATTTTAATTTCTAATTTTTTTTTATCAACTTTAAACATTTTAAACCTATACCAACATCTTCTATGTTGAAATAAATTTCCAACGGTATAAATGTTGCGCTATTATGGCACCTGTAGCTCACGTTATGGCCTCCTTAAGATCAACACTCAGCCATTGTCGATCAAATTTGATGGGCAAATCTCAACCCTTGGATTGATTTTCGTGCTTCCCTTCATAAAATTCTAATTTTTGGTTTAAAAGTCTATCCCACATGCATTGGGATATTATATTCTTCATGATATATAATACTAATTGTTTGATAATTGTTGTCATAGGGGCAGACCCAAGGTTCAATGCTTCAACAGTGCACCAACAAAACCCTAACTACCGACCCTTTTGGCAACACCTGCGAAGCAGGAAAAGTCTCACCCGGGGTAGAGGCATGAGGGTTACAGGACTAAGGTGTATGTAAGCAAGTTGGGACACAGATCTGTGATTACAACACTTCGCAAGTACTTTAATAACACTTAGAAGATGCTATGCACTATTTCATTAGATTTATTAACATCGCAAAACAAACCCTAAGATAGATCAGCGCAGTAACAGTAAAGATCATTCACTTCAACTACTTAGCACACAACTCAGAGTTAGATATAACATCCGTTCATCCTTAACACATGCGAAGCACTAAGCATCTATAGATCTATCTAACATACATAATAATCAAAGCAAAGTTACAATATAAACAACATAGCACAAAGCAACCATAAGACACAAGATAGATGTGGTTCACCCTAGTGTGGGGCTACGTACACCAAATTCTTCGTCTTCTTTATTAGTCTTCAATCTCTTACATTCATCTACTCCTGTGCACTAAGCCACAGAGCCAAGATTCACAGAGGACAAGAGATCTGCGCACTAAGAACGTGATCCTCCTTCCCAAAATTAGGTCAAGGCACAGAGCCAACTCCTTTATCAAGCATAGTGCCTTACATACACATTCTATTGCACAAAGCACTCAGAACTACTTGCACTTCACTACTTATACTTTTCTCTCTAAGGCTTTTACATATATTCTCTTATGACTCTCTTCCTATCATACTATCTTACTTATTTATACTTTTACAATAGGTCCTAAACATGGGTAAACCCATGGGATGACATCCCATAACCCATTACAAAAACCCTAATGAACCCCTTGTTGGGTCCACAAATCCCAAAAAACAAGTGAGATCTGAAATCTCAGCTCTGCCTAGGCGCTCCTTCCTTGATCATTGCATCGAAGTCCAAAAATTGGTCAAACCTGACCAATATTTCCTCAAAACTTGGTCGAGGGAAAACAAGCCCCCAACACTCACCTGTGACTCATCCTGAGTCACTTAGGTCTGGGTAATGTTGCTTTAAAGGCCTTGATATTCACTCGAGTGGCCTCGACTTGATGTTTCGCTTGAGCTTCCTGCTCAGTGAGATCTTGAATCATCTGCTCTGTAACAGGCCCTTCTAGGTGCTATTCCACTGTCGCAACCGCTTTCTCTAGTTTCAAGCCTTGTCCCTCAATTTCTTTGAACACCTTATAGGCTTCATCCTATACAGGTTGCAACTTCTACACAACTTCCGTTACTCTACCCTGGATGGAAGTAATTTGTTGTTGTACCGCGCACTATTCTTGTGATCTTTTTATTCTATCGACTGTAGTGAGCAGCTTCATCTGCGCCTGCACTGACAGTGCTTGCTGCTGCGCCTCCTATAACTATGCTTCCAATTTTCTTAACTTTGAATCTTTTGTGAGGCATTCATAGGTCTATGCACTTCTATCGCTCAGTTCTTTGCATTTTGAGGCGAGGGCTCTGATCCTTCCAACTGATTTCTTGGTAGCTTCCTCCCTCTGATCATGCACCTCCTATGGAGTGCTTGGTACTACTTGAATCTCCAACTCTATTATCCTCACTTGAAGCTGTTGGATGGCCTCAATGAGATTCGCCACTTGAATCTCAACCAATTCTTGTTCCTCCTATTCCAAGCTAGGCATAGAGCGAAGTTCTTTATCCATGGCTTCTTTGACTATAGTCTGCTCCATGAGAAGCTAGTCCTTTTCTCTTTGTATCTTCTCTTTGTCCTCCTCGAGGATCACCCAAAACTCATCTTTCTCATTTTCGTAGGTGGTTATGTAGTACCGTGAAACTCATAGTTTCTCTAAGACTTCCTCTTTCTCTTACTTCAGGGATTCTATAGCCTTCTCATTTTCTTCTTGGGTTCTCTGAAGTTGAGCCTCTATTGCATCTGCAAGTCTTCTTAGTTGGGAGGGCTCATCCCCTAATTCTGCAGTCTTCGACGAGGAAGGCGCAGTGGGAACTACGCGGACAGATCGAATAGTCTGTTGTATTTTCTTGAATTCCTTCTCAACCCTTCCATACAACTCCTCCTTCTTTGCTCCATATCTCTGAAAGAGATATTCAGATGCATCCTCCATGGCTCCGCGGACTAGACTGATGTCATATTCTATGAGCATGGCCTCTATCTAGGGCTTACTGGCGTGGGTCTTCTTTCTTACTGAAGGTTTCTATGGAGAAACCTTTCTCTTCTGCAGTGTTTCAGTAGGGGGATATTTTGACTGTGTTTCTTCTCCTTCTCCTTGCTTTTATCCTTCATCCCCTCCTCATCCATCTTCTTGGTCTTCTCCTCCTCCTCCTCCCACAGGCGAGCTAGATTGAATTTCTTCAGAGGCATTGTCCTGCTCATCAGTCTCTATATTTTGGGCTTCCTCCTTTTTCTTCTTCTTCTTCACACTGGACTATCCAACATGCTTGACCCGAGTGACCAAGGGGCTTCCTATGATTTCAAGGTTGGAGAGTTATATATCATCGACCGGTACAAGGAACTCCTCTAGCTACTCCTTCATGATCTTCTCCATTTCGTCGTCTGTTAGCTTGTAATATTATTTCATCTCTTCCTTTTTCTCATCTATGTGTGCATTGATATATATATATATATATAATTCTGATCTATGCGAAACTTTGCAAAAGGTCTATACTAGTGCAAGGTGTGGGGTGTCATGCACAAAAACACTTCAATGGAAACCTTCAGTTGCTGATAGCACGCATGGAACACAATGTCTGACTGACATTTATTCGACATTTTATTGGTGTACCACAAGGTTGAGAACCTAGCAGCCAACAACTCTGATGGTTCGATCTCCGGGAAGGTGACTCCTTCCGGCATTTTTCATGTGATAAATGAAATCAATATGAGCAACCAACTAAAGTGGAACTCGTATCCCTGATATTGATATTCATGAAAATATTTCTTGAGATCATTGATGAGGTAACTCACCCAATTCATTTGCATTCCCTCCACGCACTTTCCTACGAGGTCCACCACGAACCCGGTGACCTGTGTGGGGCGATTATTTCTTACGAGATTGCTAGCTATGAGTTGGAAAGCGAGGCACATTGCACCATCCTAGACATAGGCTACATTGAAGCCTCACTTCCCTTTTTCAACTTCTCCATATGATTCCTTGATGCGTTGGGCCAATGAGTGATCTAAGGTATTCCCTGGGTAAAACTGCTGAGGGTTGGTTCCCTGCATGTTCAATCCTGTAATCAGATGGATCAACATCAGATCCACAGTAATCTGCCTATTGAGCCATATGTATCTACCATGGTAGAACAACAGGAGGATTTTAACACAAGCATTAACCTCCTTGTGTCAGCGAAAATGGGGAATCTTCATTACATTGAGTATAGTGGATTGTGTGAGATCCTTAATCCAAGGATGGGAGACCATTAGAGGCTTCTTCCCAGTGGTCTTTGTCAAATATTTATGAGGTGCGAGCATCACATAGTTCTTTCTATCTCCAAGGTTAAAGTTATTGTTCTTCAGTAGTGGGATCTATCCCAACTGACTCCCAACAACGCATATTTCGTTCGGCATGTATGTGGTGATCAAAGTGTACTCGAAGTCCCATGGGATGCTGTCACATTTAACCACACTAGAAAAAGGCGGGATATAATCTGGTAAGATCGACGAGATCTTCTTCACATTCACCATATCTCAGCTATGCTTTATTTTTTGCTCAGTCGCGAGGTTAGTATGGCTAGAATGTTGTCCAGTTGAAGGGGAAGCCTGCATTCCCCTGGTCGATGATGCCTATACTCCTTCAGACATAGATTTATCAGCCATAAATGTCTTAAGAACCTCCTCAACGGAATTCTCTAACTCACTACGTTCGCTTGACATTCTTACTTTTAAACAAGCAAGTCGGGGTAGGGGAATGGGCAGGTGGAGTAAAAAATGGATGGCAAGGTTTGATAGCACAACTCGACACACAATCACTTCTCTTCTTGTCTCAGATAATCATGGGTAGAAAAAATTGGTCTCGACGCAAAATCCGACAGGTTAAATAAGCAAGTGTCGTAACAAATTCTTCCAATGGGAAGGAATTCTTCCATTAATGTGAATATGTCTGTTATGGCACAGTCTCAACGTCCCAAGCATGGTCCATCCGCCAATAAATGTGTTTCCTAGCCATTCTAGAGTGTCGTTATAATGGTCGGGGAGCCTCCAACGGTCATATAGCTTCGCTGCGGCGAAGTCCCATTCTATACGGTTCTGTTGTTCCGACGACGTTCAAATCCTATAAACTTGCCTTCTACGAAGTCTTCCATGTAACTTCATGTAGCTTTTCCAACTTGGCTTTCTTCTTAATGAGATTTCGTGCCTTCTTTCCTATGATCTGAGTCTCTCTAACTGTTTCTGGATTCCTCTTTCAATTCCTATTCTTATCTTCTCCTAGAGTAGTGACTCCACATTGTTGATGTTCTCTCAAAGGGTTACAAGTTAATACCTCTTCTCTTATTAATTCCAGGGTGGGTTTTCCTCTTTCTTGCATGGATAGGTCCTTCAAACCTTCTTGCGTTCTTTCAACTTCAATAACTAATTCTCTTGGTTTTTGTTGCTTC
>ML809429.1:169889-186386 GCA_009831015.1 Picea engelmannii | reverse complement strand
TTTCTTTTTTTTTTTTTTTCTGTCGCTTCTTCCTCTTCTTTCCTTCTGATTTGATCCTTCTCGATCCAAGTCTTTCCTAACAAAAGTGGGAATGGGGCATTGTTCTCAACAAACTTAATGACTTCAAATTCCTCTTCAGTTGGTGTTCCATGGATGATAACAAGTACATTAGTAACTCTTCCAAATAAGGTTATCATATTTCCTTTGAACAAGCCTATCCTTCCCAACGAAGGTATCACAGTAGGATTTCCCAAAATTTCTCAAGTGTCTTCTTTCATAATATTCACTTGTGTTTCCTCATCCAAGACATAGTCTATGTCGAAGTCTCCTATTCTTGCATTTATGCATTGTTTTACCTTCAATATCTTTGGTAAATTGACATCCTTGTGATCATTCATTGTTTCTTTCAACTGTGATAACATAGTCTGATATTTTTGTGATTCATTCTCTTGATGATTCTCTAACATGCTCGTATTATCTTGGCTTCCTTCATAGGTTTCTTGTCTCATGTTCATTTGTTCAACTTTAGCAATCATCCTTGGACAATCCTCAACTTCATGACCAACAATTTTACAACAAAAAAAATAGGACCTATACCAGGGCATTCCTTAGCAAGATGTCACGGTTTTCTACAGTTATAACATAGTGTCAATCCTCTCTTTCTCTTGTATGTTCCCCAAATTCTCCTATATTATGCACTAGGATCACAATGTTGGACCTGTAATCTTTAAAAGTTCTTTATAGGTTCCTGCATCCACTGATTAGTCCAAAAATTCTTTCTATGCATAGGAATAACATATCTTTCTTTATTTCTATCAAATTTATTCGAATCAAATCTTTCTTCTAACTATGCCCTAGATTTTAGACTAGAACAAAATCTATTAAACATACCTAAATTCATGCTTTCGAAAAAAAAATCCTCTTATCTTACTCTTATCAAAGCACAAAGTTTTACCTCTTTCAACATCTTACCTCTTTTCTTTAGATCGGGTTTCTTTCTTAGCACAGAGCTTTGCAAGTCAAGTAGACTAATGCGCACTACAACAACAGATATACACACAAAGCTTCTCTTTTCTTCTGTTCCCAGAAATCATGGTTTCATGTCCCAACAACGGAAGCATTTGTTGGCACAGAGGCAAACCCAGGGTTCAACTCTTCAACAACGCACCAACAAAACCCTAACTACCATCCCTTTTGGCAACACCTATGAATCACGTGAAGTCTCACCCAAGGTAGAGGCAGGGGGGCTTACAAGACTCAGGTGTTTGTAACCAAGATGGGACACAGATCTGTTATTACAACACTTCTAAAGTACATTAATAACACTTAGAAGATTCTATTCACTAGTTCATTAGCATTTTTAACATCGCAGAACAAACCCTAAGATAGATCGACGCAGTAACAATAAATATCAAGCACTTCAACTACTTAGCACTTAACATAGAAATAGATCTAACATTTTTTCATCCTTAACACATGCTAAGAACTAAGCATCTATATATCTATCTAACATACATAATAAGCAAAGAAGAGTTACAATATAAACAACATAGCACAAAGCAACCAGAAGACACAAGATATACGTGGTTCATACCAGTGTGGGGCTACGTCCACCAACTACTTCGTCTTCTTTATTAGTCTCTAATATCTTACATTAATTTGTTACTATGAACTAAGCCATAGAGCCAAGCTTTGCAGAGGACATGAGATTTGCGCACTGAGCACCCGATCCTCCTTCCCAAAATTAGGTCAAGGCACAGAAGAAAATCCTTTATCAAGCACAGAGCCTTACATACACATTCTGTTGCACAAAGAAATCATAACTACTTGCACTTAGCTACTTAGACTTCACTCTCTAAGTCTCTTACATTGTTTCTCTTCTGACTCTCTTCCTACCATACAATATTACTTATTTATACTTTTAAAATAGGGCCTAAACATGGGTAAAACCATGGGCCGACATCCCATAACCCATTACAAAAACCCTAATGAACCCCTTGTTGGGTCTACAAAGCCCACAAAAAAGTGAGATCCACGATCTAAGCTTTGCCTGGGCGCTCTTTTCTCGATCACTGCGTCGAATTCCAAAACGTGGTCAAACCTGACCAAGATTTACTCAAAACTTCATCGAGGTCCAACAATAACTTAGAAAGAAACACGAGAAGAGAGGAAATTATGGATCTTGGAGGATTCGACCCTTGGAAATTTTTTGAATAAAATAATAATTTTTGAATCCCACTATCATCCATATCATGTCCATTCATGATGAATCAACCATTCATATACTTCCATGTGTCTTTCTAATAACTTTCCATGTCTCTCTAATAATAATATTCCACGTGTCTCCCTCCATGAGTTGTCATGTGTTACTTCCATGCTTCCATGTGGAATGTTCTTATTCATTCATGGTTTAAAAGGGAAAACTTTGGAATAATGGTTAAGTATGGGAAATCAGATGGAAGAGTAAGTGAAGGGAAAATTGTAGGTAGCGAAATTCAAGGGGGTAGTTTGTAGGTTGTGGGGATGGGTTGACGAGTTGGGGAGTGAGGTGAATAAGGTAGTGAGGGATGACTGGTGTTAGCGAACCCAATGAGGATTATGAGTAGTTCAGGGGAAAGGGGAGAAATGTAGAGGACGAAAGAGATGGAGGAAAAATGTAAGTAGCAGGAGCGGGGGTGAGGAAGTGTAAGGAGGTGAGGGGATGTATGAGTCTGCCAACCCGTGGACCCTCGAATACTGAAAATGACTAAGTATGGAGAGAGATATGTTGAGTGAAAATTCTAAGTATGGTAGCATTGCAATATAGGAGAGGAGAGGTGAACATGATACTTAAAAAGGTTCTTCAAAATTGGACCTCTCAACAATATCATGAGTAACTTAGGCATACAGAAATAGATTTCTGATCCGAAAAAGGTGTGGTGAAGTTGAGACTGAGGGCTGTAGAGTGAACTTATAAAAGTTCAAAAATGTATTCTTTTGATATCAAGGATTTTTATGAATCCAAGAGCATGAAAATAAAGATGACCAAATTTTGGTAAACAACTGGCTCCAACTGCGGGATAGTGACCCCCTGTGGGTTGCTAAGAACATCAAAATATCAAGACCAGTTACCTTCTCTGTTGGGCTATGGAGTCATCTTCAAAATAAATTCTTGTAATTATTTTTCTTTCATGGAGTTATATTCAAACTTCAATATAAATACCACCTTATTATGAAAAAAAAGAACTGAAGAAACAAAGTATGTACATACATTATCTACCTACCCTAACTTACTTGAAAGAAAGGGGCACCTCAGGTGTAGGAAGATTTCCAATGGATCCATTCAAGCATTGATTTGATTTGTGGAATGAACTCCAAAATTCTAATATAAGTTGGGACTTGTACCAATGAGTCAGGGGAACTCTCAATATGTACTGGAGAAAAATTATACAAAGTATGGTGAAGATATGATTGTGTTGTTTGACCAAGAATCCTATGGAACCATAATTCAATAAAATCAATTCTTGGCTGACGAGTTTTCGATATAAGAATGCATTCATCCTTTTCTTTATTTACAATTGCTTCCATAGTTCTTGATTAATCAAAAATATCTTGAAAATATTCTTCTTTCTTGTAAAGTTGATCTTGTTCATCATTCTTTTCAAGTTTTGTTTCTTCCATAAATTATTTTTGCTGCAAGTTCTCTTGTCATGTTTCTGACCCAGGTGGATATTGGTGGCCACCCACCTATTCCAACTAGCTCCTTGTGTCTATTTTTGTTCGACACGTTATTTTGTACTGATTTGTAATTGTGGGTTCTACACTTCTGGGGTTGTTTGAAGCCCCACACATCCTCCAGGATATGGGTGGCCTCTTGCCTAATACAACTGGATTATTTTTTATGCTTTTATGTCAACACATCTTGATGTACTTCCAGGTTTGTTTTGGGGCCCTAAACGATGTTTTTTTGGCTTGCCACAGTCAAACTATAGATGGAGTGAGAGTTTGATGGTGGAATGTGTAGTTCTTTGAAATACCTTTCCAGCAGGCTATTACGTGCCTAAAATGGAGGTCGTATGAAAATGTTGCGACCCTGGGAAGTTGAGGTACCAAATTACACCAACTTACCCATAGGGCCCACATGATATTTGGTGTTTCACCTTCTAGGGTTAGGTTTTTGGATGTCTAGGATTTTTGCATTCATGAGTAATATCAAAAATTCCTATGGAGCCTCATTGTAATTGATTCTTCTTAGACAAATGCACGTAGTAGCCACATCTCTTCTCAGAGATAGATCCCACCATTTGAGCAAGTGTTTCAGTTCTACAGTTTTACAGTTTCAACCTATTTCATTATTTAATAGAAGATATTGTTCATTGGATATTTGTGTTATTCTTCATATATATGTGTTTATTGTATTCATTTTGTTAATCAAGTCATTTCGCTCCTAAATCCAGATCAATGGTATCAGAGTGATCTGGTCTTCATTTATTTTTCTTCATGCATGTCCCCGACAATATCTGGGTACAAGAAGTTGGGACTCGTACCAATCGATCCATTACAAGATCGGATGTGTCGAGCCCGACAAAAACCCATGGGGGATGAAATGAAAGATGATGGAGTAGGAGATCCTATTAAAATGTTTCTTGAGGAAGCTCTCGCATGAAAAAGGAAGGAAATGATGGAAAACTTCACGTAGATCCTTCGATGACTTCCCACAGGAGAAGCATATTCATCAAGCAACCATGCAACCCCCTTCAAGGTATAGGTAAATTTCGATATTCCATTATTTGAAGGACTAATAGATGCATATGTTGTAGATAAATCTGCTCAAAGGATAGTTTTCAGTCCACAATTTTTTCGATAGGGAAAAGATAAATTTTCCACTCCTTAAGGTCATTCCCCATGTTAAATACTGGTGGGATACTTACTCTAAGCAAAGGGTGGTGGAGGAATATACAATGTTTGTGGTGGCCCCTACATGGGATTCCTTTCGGGACGCCATTAAAGAACAATACTACCCTATTGGAAGCTACGAGGACTAGTACACCAGATGGACCACCCTATGTTAAGAAAGGGACTAGACAATACCATAATTCACCAATATTTTCCATACCCTATGCACCAAATTGGGTATCAAAGACTTTGAGTGTCATATGGTGCTCAAATAACATGGATGTTTGCATAGATACATTCAAACATAAATGTATTTCCTAGACATCGCCTCATTGGGCACGAATTATAGATATGCTGTCAAGATTGAGAAGAAATTTAAGTAGAAACGATGAAAATTTGGATATGCAAACCCCTCACAGCTAAAGCAAGGAAAAGGCATCCCCAACCCACATAGAAAGGGACCAATTCGATATGGTCTCCCTCAGGACAACCAGTCCAAGCCGCAACACAATAAGGGAAATGAGAAGACAAAGAAGGACACGGGAAAATGTGGTGAGTACCATAAAAGTACTTGGCACAACACCGAAGAATGCCGCTCCAAGAAGTCCCTCATGACTGAGTTGAAGGATTTTGAGTCAGAGTCATATTCTGATTCTGAGTCAAATCCTAAAAGGAGGGAAGCGGATTATCGATGTTGAACCCAGTGCCACTGTCGCTACCACCAAAGTCTGGCAAAGCGAACTAGAAGAACTAGAGGAAGGGGAACGCCTCTTTCACTCAAAGATGTGGGTCAAGGGGGATCCTCTTTATTTCATTATCGATAGCAGTAGTCAGAAGAACCTGATTTCAGAAAAGGTCGTCAAGTGGTTGGACCTGCTAATGAAACCACACCTGCAACCCTACACCATCAGTTGGCTTCACCAATGAAGATATCTCTGTGTCAACCAACAATGTCGTTTTACCTACAACATCAATCCTTTCAAAGATGAGGTAATGTGTGATATTTATCTCCTTTAAGTTTGTGATGTTCTTTTAGGACAACCATATTTGTGGAAGCGTCATGTTGTGTATGAGTCTAGACCCCACAGTGTTATTAGTATTTTGGGTAGACAATTGTACAGGATCCCAGAGGTAGCGCCGCCTATTTCTATTTATTTAATCTTTGCTAAGAAATGTAGTAAGGGAATTTTACAAAATGGGAAGTTCGTCTTCTTTATGATCCGTGCTCATAGTAAGCAGAAGGTCATTGCCACATATGTAGACTCTACACAACGCCTCTCTTTGCAGTAGAAGAAAGTGGATGGGATCATGGAAGAATACAGAGATGTCTTCTCCTCATCTACAGGGGTACCAACACACTACCAAGTCAAGCATCCAATTGATCTGACCCCCGACACACCTCTACCTAATGGACCATTCTATCAGTGTTCAATGATTGAGAATGATGAAATCAAGCATCATATCTAAGAGCTTATTCAAAAGGGGCACATCAGACCCAACTCCTACCCTTGCAGAAACCCAGTTGTACTGGTGCAGAATAAGGATGTGACTTGGTGAATCTCAATTGATTACAGAGCCTTAAACAAAATCACAGTCAGGAACCGCTACCCCATTCCCAAGATTGATGACCTTATTGACCAACTCAAAGGGGAAAATTTCTTTAGCAAGATTCACCTAAAGTATGGCTACCACCAGGTTCCCATCGAACCAACTAATGTATGGAAGACAACCTTCAAGTTTAAAGAAGGTCTCTACGAATGGCTAGTCATGCCCTTTGGCTTAACAAATGCACCAACCACTTTCATGAGGTTGATGGATGATGTATTGAGACCCTTCACCAACTCCTTTGTGGCAGTATATTTTGGTGACATCCTCATATTCATTAGAACGTGGGAGAAGAACATGCAACATTTTCAACAGGTTTTGAGCACTCTGCGACAACACAAGCTTTATGCCAACTTGGAAAAATGATCCTTTGGCATGAACATGGTCCAATACTTGGGATAATTTTTTTATGAAAATGGGGTACATGTTGATCCAACTAAGATCCAAGTCATTCATGACTGGCCAACACCGACCACACTGACCGAGCTTCAGATCTTTTTGGGACTAGC
The DNA here is from genome assembly GCA_009831015.1 of Picea engelmannii. Taxonomy (NCBI): domain Eukaryota; kingdom Viridiplantae; phylum Streptophyta; class Pinopsida; order Pinales; family Pinaceae; genus Picea; species Picea engelmannii. The sequence continues at coordinate 179,397 of ML809429.1, read as the reverse complement.
CAACTTATATCGATAGTTCATGTTGGGATTCTCCCATATTACATGGGCTCTCAGCCAGGTGACCAAGGGAGGTGGTAGGTCCAAGTTCATGTGGGGGAAGGAGAAGCAACGCGAATTCTATGATATGAGGCATATCTTGTGCTTAGCTCCAATACTCTCCTTTCCCAATCTACAACAACCATTCGAGATTGAGACTGATGCATCTAACTATGTTGTGGGCACAGTTCTCACTCAACATGAGCATCCGATGGCCTTCCATAGTGAGACACTCTCTGATACTGTCTATAAATACCCCACCTATGACAAGGAAATGTATTACATTGTACACGTATGTCGTCACCGGAAACATTACATTTTGGGTAAATAGATGATCATACACATTGATCACAATCCTCTATAGTTCATACAAACACAAGGTAAATTGCAGAATGACCACCATAAGAAGTGGTCCACCTACCTATAGTAGTTCCATCTCAACATCAAGTATAAGACATGATTTGTGTCATTGATTTCCTCAGTCGACATCCTGTGGATGCAATCACCACTATGCTCCATTCCTGTGGGCATGAAGCATCTGTGAGGCCCCAAATTTATCAGCAAGATCTAGACTTTGTCACCACATATCAGCTCTTGGGTACAGGCACAAATGTCATTGATTTTCACATTCAGGAAAAACTCTTATGCCACCTGGGCCATCTTTGTGTTCCTATAGGCGAGTGTGCAAAGATGATTTGGGAATCCCACTACAGTCGGGTGGTAGGACATTTTGGCATAGCGAAAATTGTGGTCATTCTCCAGAAACATTTTTATTGGCCAAAAATTCGACAAGACGTCATCAAGTATATCATATCTTGCACTTCCTATGTCATTTCTTAGCCAACCATCAAGAATAAAGGCTTATACACCTCTCTTCCTATTCCAGAGAATCCTTGGGAATCTATCTCAATGAATTATATGTTTGGCTTGTCGTCCACCAAGCAAGGAAATGACTGTGTGTTTTTTGTCATTGATTAGTTTTCGAAGATGGCCATCCTCACAACTTGTAAGAAGAATGTCACAGTGATAGATACTACCAAGATATTCTTCGAACGAGTGTGGGTCCAATTTTGGATACCAAAGACCATCATATCTAACTGATAAAATAAGTTCCTCAACGCCTTTAAGTTGTGTCTCTGGTCTCTGTTGGACACCAAGCTCACAAAATCCACTTCTTTCCACCTCCAAACCGATGGATAGATAGAGGTTGTCAATCAAATGATTGTACACATCCTGCGCATGTACAATTCTAAGCATCCACGTACATGGGACAAGAGTCTCCCATATGCCCAACACAGTTACAATAGGGATCTCCATAGTTCCACTGTCCATAGGCCATTTCAGGTGGGTCTCAGAATCCAACCCTTGGGACCCATTGATGTTGCAATTCCTCTTTCCACCACCCAGACATACTCTTCCCCTGATTAGTCTATGATCAACAAAGCCACCAAATTCAATGAGTGGATTCAGCACATCTGCCAACAGGTCCAAGATATTTTGTAGAAATCCAATGCTAAGTACAATTAACGCCATGATCAACACAAGGTACCACACTAGTTTCAGGTTGGGAAAAAAGTCTGGTTACATTTGCAAAAGGAGCATCTCACCGGGCCCCATCAGAATCTTTACCCACTTCATTATGGGACTTACACTATCACAAAGGATGTGGGTAAACATTATTTTGAGCTCAACACTCCACCCTTCCATGGTCTACATCCAGTCTTCAATGTGGACCTCCTTCGACCATATTTTCCACCATTGTTGGACACCTCCAAGATCGCAAAATAGATGACACCAATATATCTCAATGCTGACTACATGTAACAAGCATCCACTGATTAGATAGTGGACACATAGGTCAAGGGAACTCGCCAATAGAGGATCCAACTTTATCGAGTTGTCAAGGCAGGGAAACTCCTACACCAAGGAAAGTGGCTCACCTGGGGCCAAATACAACAGAAGTTTCCTCACCTGATGGGGGAAATCAACACAATGGAGACCAATGCTTCCTAAGGGGGGAGGATTGATCTAGGTGGATATTGGTGGCCACCCACCTATTCCAACCGGATCCTCATGTTCATTTTTGTTCATCACGTTCTTTTGTATTTATTTGTAATTGTGGTTCTACACTTCTGGGGTTATTTGAATCCCCACACATACTCTAGGTCGATATGAGTGTCTTCTCACCTAATCCAACTGGCTTATTTTGTATGTTTTCATGTCATCACATCTTTTTGTACTTCGAGGGCTATTTTGGGGCCTTAAACATTATTTTTTTGGCTTTCCATAGTTAAACTATAGACAGAGTCAGAGTTTGATGGAGGAATGTGTAGTTCTCTGAAATTCCTTTCCAACGAGCTATCACGTGCCTAAAACGAAGGTTGTGCAAAAGTTACGACCCTTTGAATTTGAGGTACCAAATTACACCAACTTACCCATAGGGCCCACATGAATTTTGGTGTTTCACCTTCTAGGGTTAGGTTTTTGTATGTCTAGGGTTTTTCCATTCATGAGTAATATCTAAAAGGCCTATGGAGGTTCATTGTAATCGATTCTTCTTATACGGATGTGCGTATTAGCCACATCTCTTCTCAGAGATAGATACCACCATTCAAGCAAGTGTTTCAGTTCTGCAATTTTACAGTTTCATCCTATTTCATTATTTAATATAAGATATTGTTCACTGGATATTTGTGTTATTCTTCACATCTTTGTGTTTATTGTATTCAGTATATTGATCAGTTTGTTCTACTCCTAAATCCATATTAGTTTCATCATTTATCACAAGGATGAAATCTTATTGTGTATTTGGTGGAGGCTCCTCAATTTCATTCTCAAATTTTTTGCTTGAAATATAATCATATGGAGTATATAGGAGGCTGACATTTTATTCTTGTAATTTGGAATTTTCTTCTTCATCTTCAGCAACATGAATTGACTTAAAAATTTCATCCACTCTTTGATTATATTGTTCTTCAAAATTGGTCATTTCGTTATCTTGATTCCACATGGGAGAGGATGGGTGGGAAACAATATTTAAAACATCAACAAAAACATATGAATGCACTTTTGGGATGAACATTCTACAATTGAATCTTCTAACACATCCCAACTATTAATAGAGTTAGTCATTAATGAACTATACTATTCAAGAGCATCCTCTCGTAGAGTTTGTAGGAATAATATACATGTAACATTATATTCAGTGAGGTTGAAATCATAACACATACCTTTAAAATTAATCAAGTGTTGCTCTGCGTCTTTTAAAACATCCCCAAAGAGTGTAGAAAAAAATTCAATAGGAATATTGGGCATTTGAAAGTCTACTTCTGGTAGATTTAAAGGGGTATTATGAAATCGTCTCCTTCTTTGAGTATTTATCCCTTTTGTAGAGTCTTTCAAAGCAATTGATGGGCTTGATAAAGATGCAATTTGACATCAATGAAACCCTTCATTTTGAATTTTTTCAATGGAGTTGCCAGGGAGTTCATTCTCCTGAATATTTGGTGCTTCTCGTTTCTTTTTTATATTACAAAAAAAGCGAGCCATGCTTAAAACAAGCAACCATTTTCTTGAATCTTCTTCTCGAAACTTTGATCCATGAAGATTTCTGGTTCCTCAAATATCTTTGAAAATAAATCATTCCCCAGTATGGTCATCAAAAATGTTGACGATTGAATCCTTCAGGACTGAAACGACAACCTCACGAGGATATAAATCCCCCTGCATTTTTATAGAGGTTGTACTCCTCTTTAATTCATATTTTATTGGGACTCTAGATCTTTAGAATGTGGGACTTTGCAGAAGTCCGTTGTGGTAATCAAAGAAATATAAAATAACAAGGAAGAAAATGTTTTGTTTTTCTTTTAAAGAAAGTTCCTGAGAAATGACCAGGAACCACACACTTCATACATTCAACAAAAATAGATAAAATTTCCTCACATCCATCATAGTTTAATATAAATATTTTTTATCACAAAAAATAAAAAACGAATGTGATACACACACATAAGAGAAATTTAACAGAGTGGACACATGGGCATCTCAAATGAAGATAATTATAGATCAACCTCAAATACATTATATTATGAAAATAAGGTTACAAAGCACAGTCGATATTGTTCCCAAAGTAACTCTCTTGAAAATTCTAAAAAATATATAGTCTGTTACATATTCTTTGAAATTTAAAATGAGTTTGTCTTAAATACTAGGATTGGGGCTCCCGCGGACCATAAATCATATAAATACAAGAAATAATCTCTTAGAAGGAATATGGAGGGCGGTAGAAGAACAACAAGACCTAGTAAGAAGAAAAGAGGAGTTATCAGTCTTCGGTTAAAACTTTCTAGTGAAAGAGGTGGAATAACTGGATGAAGGACTTGATAAAGAAAAATAAATGTGTGATCATCGTGAACTTACTATGATGGTCTCTCTCTACAATACTCATTCTTGAACCTTTGATGGAGCCTCTCTTCTCTTTTTAAGAAGATATTTTCTAACTACTTGGGTAGTTAGGGTTTACTCCCTTCTAGAAATTCCCATACAAGTTTCTTCTTGAAACATTCCATTTAATTAATTCCTCATTAATTAATTCACATCATTAATACAATTATATTGAAAGTGGGTCCCTCTCCCTTTTTAATAATTTTTTTTTAATTAAACTTTTATTTTTTAACATTTGATTAATTTTCCATCAAATAGGACGACTATAATTTACTTTTTTGGAAGTTAAAGCCAAATTTTTATCCATTTAAACCACTTCTGATGTTCTCTTCAATATCTCATATTTCCAACTATATACATTTTTCCCAAATCTGGTGCTCGGATCTCAATATATGAGCTCGTGAAGTTGAGTTGTCATGAAGGCCCATTAAAACTGCATATGAATCATATTTTAATTTCTAAGAAAACATTATCAATTTTCAACATGTTAAACCTTTAGAAACATATGCTATGTTGAAATACCTTTCCAATGGTATAAATTTTGTGTTATTCTGACACCCGGAGCTCACGTTATGGCCTCCGCAAGATTAACACTCAGTCACTGTCAATCAAAGTTGATGGGAAAATCTTAGCCCTTGGATTGATTTCCGTGCTTCCCTTCATAAAATTCGACCTTTTGGTTTAAACGTATATCCCACATGCATTGGGATATTATATTCTTCATGATATATAATACTAAGTGTTTGATAACTTAGCAAGAAACACGAGAAGAGAGACAATTATGGAGCTTGAAGGATTTGGCCCTTGGAAAATTGTCGAATAAAATAATAATTTTGGAATCTCGTTGTCATCCATCTCATGCCCAGTCATGATGAATCAGACATTCATATACTTCCATGTGTCTTTGTAATAAATTTCCATGCGTATCTAATAATACTATTCCACGTGTCTCCCTCCATGAGTTGTCATGTGTCACAATTCCAGCTTCCATGTGAAATGTTTTTATTGGTTCATGGTTTAAAAGGGGAAAACTTTGGAATAATGGTTAAGTATGGGAAATCAAGCAGAAGGGTAAGTGAAGGGAAAATTGTAGGTAGAGGAAGTCAAGGGGGTAGTTTGTAGGTTGCGGGGACGATTTGGTGGGTTGGGGAGTGAGGTGAATAAGGTAGTGAGGGATGAATGATGTCTGCAAATCCGATGAGGATTGTGAGTAGTTCGGGGGAAAGGGGAGACATTTAGATGATGAAAGTGAGGGAGGAGAAATGTAGGTAGCGGGAGGGGGGGTGAGGAAGCGTAAGGAGGTGAGGGGATGTATGAGTCTTCCAACCCATGAACCCATGAATTTTGAAAAATGACTAAGTATGGAGAGAGAGATGTTGATTGAAAATTCTAAGTATGTTAGAATTGTAATATAGGAGAGGAGAGGCGAACATGATACTTAAAAATACTCTTCAAAATTGGACCTTTGGACAAGATCTTGAGTAACTTAGGCATACAACAACAGATTTCTGATCCGAAAAAAGTGTGGTGAAGCTGAGACTGAGGGCTGCAGAGTGAACTTATGAAATTTCAAAAATGTATTCTTTTGATATCAAGGATTTTTATGAATCCAAGTGTAGGAAAATAAAGATTAACAATTTTTTGTCAACAAGTAGTCACAGTGAGTCTACACTTATATTTCAAGGCAACAAGATGGGGCAAGGAAAGGGGGTTGTATCCTTCTTCCGGTTGGTGCTAGAGAACACAAGGAGTTGGAGATTCCTTCAGGTTGGAGCCTATAAATCATGGGATCATAGCCTCTGTCCAGTTAGATCCAGATAATATAGGGACTTGGAGCTTCCTTTAGGTTGGAGCCTATAAACTAGGGGGTTGGAGCCTCCTGCTAATTTTAGCCGAAGAATTTAGGGAGTTGTTTCTTCCTTTAGGTTGGAGAATTTAAATAGGGGGTTGGAGCCTCCTTACAATTGGTGCTATAGAATTGGGAAGTTGGTGTTTCCTATGAATTTATTCTTGATATATATAAGAAATAATTTCATGGTTTTCTTCCATTTGGGCTTCCACATAAATTTTGGTGTATTCTGTATATGTGTTTTTTTTTCTAGTTTGTTTGTGACTTGTGGAACTAGCCAGCGGATGAGAAACCATGACTCAGGGGCATCTAAACTGTCAAAATCACCCGGGGATTTCACCCAGCCTGAGCCACACCAACCCTTAACATGGATAGATTTTTTGTCCTCGCAGGTTTCGAACCAGTGACTTTATCATAGAGTGCCTTAACAACACACTTTGTCACCGACTGTCCTACACCTCAGGGACGTGTATATGTGGTTGTTTATTATGCATTGACGAATGATATTTTTTATGATTCAATAATATACTGAATGCATAAGTGATAAACTATTGAATATTGATGATAAAGTTGAATTTTATATATTGTGATTGAAAGTGGTAAAAAGTGCTCATACTAATTCACCATGCCCCCTTAATATTCCAACAATTTATATCAAAGCAGGTCCTTCATAAAACATTCTAACCATTGGAAAGTAGATCATTTATTACAAAAAAAAATGGAATGTCAGTATTCATGAAGTGCACAGTAAATGGAACACCAATATTTGACTGTTAGAATGGTCTGAGCTATGAGATGTGGAGAAATGGGATGAAATCATTTATAGTAGCATAAGGGTATGATGTTTGGTACTCAGTTGTTACAGGATACACCAGTTCAAAGAAACCAAAGACTGCAACCAATAAGGAAATGAAGAGAAACAACAAAATAGCAATGGATTTCATCTTGGAAGGATTACCAGATCCAATAAAAGACAAAGTGGGACAATTTTCATCAGCCAAAGAGCTTTGGGATAAGATACATAATATATACTTTAAATAATTTTATTCTATCATAGAGATAGAGCATGCTAATTAGAATAAATAATATGTTCACAAAGAACAAGAATACATATTTTCTTCATGTCAGGCATATTCATAAGAAGAAGATTGTGAAGAAGGCATAGTAAATATTGAGGCAAAATTAATCAACACTTTAGATGATTTGATGAAAGAAAGAAGGAAGAACAAGTCACTCAATGAAGAATTGATCGATCTAAAGAAGGGGTCTCAAAATCCCAACTCTAAATAATTCCAATGGATGATTACAAACCTAAAATTCCAATTAGAAGAAGCCATAGGGATTGAAGAAGCATGCACAAGTCAGTTGGAAGAAAAGCATTTTTTGGAAGCCAAAATAGTATCTCAAAGGAAGAAGAGAAGAGAGATGAGATTTTGACTAGCCATATCAAGGAAATCTTCGAGGAATTAAATAATATTTAAGCATAATTTAGTTAACAAGAAAGAATACTTGAATAAGAAATTGTCTTGTTGAAGACCCAACTTGAAGAAGCAAAGAGAAGGGAAGAAATCATGCATATCCAAATGATCAAGAAAGAAGAATATTCTAAGAAACTTGAAGAAGAAGTTGTTACATTAAGAGTTAAAGTTTTCAATCTTAGAAATAACATTGAAGATAGAGAAAGCTCCACATCATCAGTAAAGAAAGATGAAGAGAAATGTTACAAGTTACTAAAAAGGAAGAATGAAGAAAAGACTAAGATTTATGTAGAAGTCGTTAAAGGCTCTATCAAGAAGGAAGAATGCAAGCCCTCAAAGGTGAACATTCTAGAAATGAAGAAGCATCAAGAAGAAGATTATAGAAGAGACGAATATCAAAGAAGACCCTCCAATTTCAGTTATCAAGGAAGCTTCAACCATTGTGAAGGAAACAATAGAAGAAAATATCGTGATTATCCAAGGCATGAATTTAGAAGGACTACATCACAAAGAACATCATTCACTCCCAGGTATCAAAAATTATTTTATGGTCATTGTTTTATTTGTAATAACTTTAGACATACAGTTGTAGATTGCAGAGCTTATGGAAGAAATGGTCAAAAAAGAAATGTTTATGTGGCCTCACATAATATTGAATGTTACAAATTCCACAACTATGGACATATAGATCATTATTGTAGAATCATGATGGATACCTCCATGAAAGAAAACATTGATATCAGATGCAATAAGGTTTGGAAAAGAAAGCAAGAATAGGTGAATAAAGAACAGATGAATAAAGAGCAGGTAAATGAAGAACAGGTCCCATAAACCATACTCTCATGATTTGCAGTAGTACGAGATCATGATGAATCTACAGGAAAAGAGGAAGATGTCAGAATTCAGGAAGATGATGAAGAGAAAGATGTCAGAATTCAGATTATAGAAGAAGAAGATTACTTTTATTTAGGGTGGCTTCTTCCACCTTTATGAGCCATCCAACTTGGAGACTCCCAATAAATATGAATATTTAATAGGGGGAGTATAAGTAGGAGCTCTACATATCAGATAAATATCTTTCACATAGTCTGAAGTGTTTGCAAATTTTGGAAAGGCAATTTCAGAATGGTTTAGTGGCAGAAGTGTAGAATGTCTTGTGATAGTTTGATTGTTTGAGGAGAAGCTTTCGAAACACATTCCCATGTAGTTATCAACTAAAAATTATGAATTATATCATTGGAAAATGTTCATGATTGTTATAACCCTAAATTGCACCATCCATGCTCACCTGGCATTAGGCCAACTCATTTCCCTTCATTGCCAAAGCCATGCTGAACAGACTCTTCAAAAAACCTCCTAAATTAAGTAACCCGCACCCTAACCTATCACTGGGCGCGTTGGAACGCTGGCAGGCCTTATACTGCACGCGTTGGAACGTTGGCTGGCCCACTACAACCCGCATTTACCTAACAAAGAAAAAAATCAGGAAAGTTTCCGTCGGGACGAAAAGCTTTGGGTCAGTTAACTGGAACTCCCAGCCATGCATGGGCGAGAGTTCGTCTAAAACCCTAGCTCCTTCTAGCCTATAAAAGAAGGGGTAGGGGTACTATTCAAAGGAGGAAAAATCATAGCAAAGAAACTCTGCCCAATTACCGAATCCGTTTTGTCCCAACCCTTTAGCCTTTCCTCAAGCTTTAGGAGA